>CAUYQV010076926.1:0-29528 GCA_963574575.1 Galagoides demidoff
CAATGATTAACCAAATGACATGAAATTTATGTTAACCAGCTTGATGAAAGTGTTTCAAATTGTATATGAAACAGCACAATGTACCCCATGTTTGCATCAATGTATACAGAGATCAATTAATAAAAAAAAAAGGAAAAAAAAAAAGAAAGTACTGAAGACGTCTGAGGTACCTGGAGCTACCTCAAAGATACTGAGGGAGTGTGGGGGCTCTGACCAGAGTTCCCCAAGTGGAGAGTGGCTGTCCACAGTGACAGCTGGATTGGGTGTGCTGAAAATCCACACATGGGGCTCCAGCCTCGTCCAGACTGGCCAGGAGCAGTGAGAAATACAGGGTGTCCCAAAAGTCGCCCTTAGAGTTGCCATGGAAAATTGTAGCTAAATGTACATTTATCTACAAAATATTCATTACAAAATTTTACAAAATACCGAAAAAAATTTGCCTGTGTGTTGGCCACCTCTTTGCAAAATTTTGTAATGAGTATTTGCAAACAATTGTTTAGCTACGATTTTCCTTTTTCCTTCTGCGTGGGGGTGGCGGCCTTTGGGACACCATATACTTCAGAGTTTGAGACAGAGAAGTAAAAGGAGACAGTTCTGGTCAACGACAGGGCCGGGGGCGAACGCCAGAAAACCCCCGGTAAGGAAGAAACAGCAGGAAAAGCCACAGGTTGTGAAAATGGTCACAAAACGCAGGGTAGGGGTGGAGCTGGGGGGGTCTGTGGGGACCTTCCCTGCTATGGTGGGACGCAGGTGGGCTTCAAGTTTTGGTTTCTGGAGGACAACAGGCCTCTCTCTGCTCGTTGGCCGGCGCCCTCCACCCCGACCCGCACTCCACCCCAACAAGCCCAGCGCAGAGAAGTCTGGGGTGCCCACTGGTGCCCACCGCAGCTTGCCCGTCTTCGAGGAACGTAGAGCGCGCCGGCGCCGACAGGGGGCGCCGGCGACACCCCGTCCCTCTGCTGGGCTCAGGCCGTGGGGCTGGGTCTCCGGCTGGTGGGCAGTTGCTGCCCGGCCAGCCCCAGCGCATCCAGCCACGCAAAACTTCTGCAACCCCAGTGTGCCCCAGTCGAGGTCCCCCGGGCTGCCGGGAGAGCGGCCCTCCTGAGACGCACAGGCTCTGAGGGCAGCGGGCGTCTTTGGCCTCCAAGCCTGGAAGGGGCGCCCCGGGCCTGGAGGCTACTGTCCCGGCCTAAACCCGGGCTGGACACCGCCGAGGCCCCAGGGCGATGCCAAGACGCGCGGCCCAGCTCCATGCCCACCATGGCCCAGGCAGGGGTCGGCGGCGGGAGGGTTAAAAGGCGGCCGCCACTCCCATTCTGTCGGGGAGAAAGTGCTTTTCTCCAAGCCCATATGGCCACTTCCTTTCGACCTGCTCGGCCCTACTCGCCTTTTTGTCCAAGCTGTCACTTATAAAGAATCACTTGACTTACAATAACAGGTTCAAAAGACGACAGAGTATAATCAGTTGATCCACGAAGAATTGAAATAAGGAACACCGCACCGCTCGGGCTATCATTCCCATAGAGGTAGTGATATCATTGATGTGATTGCGATGCTAATTTCTATACAAGAAAAAAAAAATCCTTGTATTTTGGAATTTGTTCAAAGAGAATTTCAGACACATCAGATTGGAAAATGCAGGCTGAATTCCTAAACTTTTTTTGGGGTAGGCAGAAGATTTTTAAAAACACCAATGCAGATATTTGAGCGGACTTTAAGAATGTCATAGACTAGCTTGTTGGGGGGAAACTACTCTTTTTTTCCTCCCCCTCTTCCGCCGCAACCTACTCAGGTCCAGAGACAGAGAGACGGAGAGTGCCAAGCGCGCGGAGTTGTCAGGGCAGGGTGCGAGGACGCGGGCAGCTGTGGCCAGGCCGGATGCCCACAGACAGCGCGCCCGGGGAGCGGACCACCAGCAGCGAGGTGCGAGGCCCAGTGCCCCAGGCGGTGGTGCAGTAGCGCCCGTGCCTGCGTTCCCAACACCAACCAGCTCTGGGTAGCTCCTCCCCATTCGAAAAGTTTTTTGTGCCTGGCCACAGCTCTTTGGCCGGTAGTTTGCGACCCAGTGGCTCCTGCCTCTGGGGGAGTGGGGAGTGTGTGATGAGGCCGAGGGAAAGGCGGGCTTTTTCCGCATCTTTGCTTTTGATGTCTCCTGGTGCCCCTGCCAGTCATCTTGGGGGAACTCAGTTCGGGCAGGCTGGAGCAAGTCTTACCTGAATCAATGTTTTAAGTGTCCCTGTGGCTGGCGTTTTGAATAATCAATCTGTCTCCATTGCTTCTTAATCGTGTGCAAAAGAGGCCTCTGCCTCTCTCCTCTCCCTCGCCTCTTCCTCCTTTATTTGTAAACTCTTTAGATCCTGTCTTTCTGCTATTAACATGCCCAAAGTCACAAGCAAGAAGGCTTTTCTCTAAAACAAGCCCCTTATTGGAGTATCTGCATACTTCTCTTATTATTATTATTACTGAATCTTTTTTCCCCCATAATGACACCAGGATCATTATATAATCCCATAACAAAGAGGCTTTTGAGGCACCAGCTTTTGTCAACTGCAGGACAGAGAATCCATAATTGCATTATTCAGCTTTCCCCCCTTCCTCACCCCCTTCCTTGCTTCAGAGAAACCCAACCTCATGCATCACTCACAGCTCCACCTTGTTACCTCGGCTTATATTATTTACTAAAGCGTTTGCCTTGAGGACCAGCCTTGCAAAGTTGCCTTAAAAAAGTTATTTTGTTTGATAATTAAGTCCTGAAGCCCACCGCCTGATGATTATTCTGGACCCATAAGGCAGAGAACCTGCGTGACGTTTTTCTCGAAGTTTAATTACCGTATGCTAATTTCCTTGCCTACTACGTGATTAATTAAAATCATATTTTCATAATCATTTGGCACTAGTATTGTTTTAGAATTATCATGATCTCCTAAATAGTGTCTGTAAATAAAGTCGCCTCTAATGGCAGGCGCGGGAGGCGAGGCTGAGGACCTCTCCGTGTTTGTATCGCGGCGATTGGCAACATAACTGCCTTATTTACATTAAATACGCCACAAGGTTACAGCGCGGATCAACGTCATTTGATCGCTGATGACTCCCTTAAACGCCCGGGCTGTGACTGATTCTCCGCGTCCCGCTGTCCACCGAGATTCACCCGGGAGTTTTTTTTTTTTTTTTTCTCCAGAAAAGAAACAGACTTTGAATAGTTTCAGGAGCAGGTAAGAATTACGCCTTTTCCTCTCCCCTTTTCCCTGTCTCTCTCTCCTCTCCCTCCGTGGCAATCTCTCTCTCCCTCTCGGCTGGATAAAAAATTCTTTAGTCAAAGGCAGGAATGCAAAGTAGTGACAAGCAGGGGGGCTGATATATGTCTCAGTAACGAGTCTGACAATCAGAATGTAGCTCTTGGAGAATAGATAGATTTTAATAAGTGTGTTTACATGAGCTCAAGGTCAGAAGCAAGCTGCGCCGTGTTAAATGGTTTCTTAGTTGCTAGACAGAGAGAAAAAATGGACGATCACACACCATTCTTTGTAGATTATTATATCAAGGGTTCAGTCTCTGGCTCATCAAAGCTAAATGCCGCAAGACCTATCTAGTTGCTGTGAATTATGCCAGGGCGACAATGGAGAGCGTTTTTAATGGCACAATGCATTTCACCTACCAGATAGGGGGAGGCCGAGCCGGGGCTGGGGATGTCTGCTGGGGCTGGGTGATGAGTATCAATGAACGGGGCGATTCTGAAAAGAGGCTGATGAAAACCGAGCCGCCCTGCCCCGGCTGGGCTGGGAGCAGCGCGCGGGGCTCCGCCGGGCGGGCGCGCGAGGCGCGCGAGCAGGGCGCCCGTCCCCCCTCGGCCCCGGAAAATGATCAAGTCAATCATGTGGACATGTTTCATTATTCATTGAACACAATCTTTTACAACGCTCCGTTTACGTGCCCGAGTTTGCTCCCGACGCCCGCGTTTCAATGTTTAAGGTAAGGAAAACAAAGGTGGGGGGATCTCGGGGCGCGGCGCCGTGGGGGGAGGCCCCAGAGGGGGGGCGCGCGGCGGGTTGGGGGGCGTCCCCAGCGTCCGCGAGATGGTAAAGTGAGTTTGGACTCTCGGCGTGCCCCCCCATCCCCTCCCCCTCCCCATCTCGGCAAGGCCTGCTGCCCGGCTCTTTCTCGCCCCATCGCGATTAAAAAATACGGTCTAATTAAATATCCGTGGCTGTGACGTTGGCGAGAGAAGCTGTCAGCGGGGGGGGGCGGGGGGAAGCCGAGAAAGCGGCTGCGGCCGGGCATCGAATGGCGCTGGAGAACTTCGGCGGCGAGCGGGACCAGCGCCTGGGCCGCCTCCCAGCCCGCGGTCCCGGGACCGTTACTTTGAAAAGGAGTCTGGGGCCTGGCGCCCCGCGCGCAAGCGGACCCGGCTCCCCGCTCTGCGTCCCCGGCCCGCGCCCCGCACCCGCGCGCCTCCCGCGCGCGGCTCTCGGGCCCCGGGAAACTTTCAAAAGGGTCTGGGGGATGGGGGGAGTCGTAAGGGGAGGAGGAGACCGGGGCAGCGGAAACTTCTGCTCAAGTGACTTTCCCATTTTCTCTTCTGCCTGGGACTGGGGCTCCCCTCGCTCTCTCCCCCTCCCCGCTTGCTGCGGGATTCCGGCCCCTCCACGGGGGACTGTGAGAGAGAGGGAGAGTGGGGGGTCATTTGTAACCTTTTTTTTTTTTTAAATCAAAGTTAGCTGATGCTTATAGTGTCAAACTTGCGGGAGCCGAGAGCCGCGGAGACCTGCCATTTTGTGTTTTCATCCGCCTCCTGTGCCCCGGAGCCCGGCGAGGCGCAGGCCGGGGACTCCGCAGGGCCAAGGTGCCACCGGGGTCCGAACCCGCGACCCCAGGAAACGCCGTGCCGCCTGCAAGCGCAGGCGGCGTCCGCAGCACCAGCCCCAGCCAGCCTGGCTCTGGGGGGCCCAGCCGGGGACAGAGAAGGAAATAAATAAATAAATCAGTAACAGGTTATGGAGGGAATCGGGCCGGCCAGTCCCGGGCTGGAGGAACGAGGCCAATCAGAGCGAGGGAGTGCGGGCGCAGGGGCGCCGGCAGGCAGGGGCAGGGAGGACTGGGGGGCGTCTCGTAAAAGTGCAATCGGGGGGGGGACGCCACCCTCATCCCAGATGTACGACTGGGGCGAGCGTGATCTTTGCTGATAAAGCCTTTCTGTTCGCTTCAAGACATTATTTTTCGAAGATGAATTGAGGAAAACAGTCGTAGGCGGGACTCAGGATGTATTTTAGGCAAAAAAAAAAAGGGGGGGGGAAGAGCTTTTCTTTGATGAGTAGGAAAGTATCCAGATCTCGACGCGCCCATCTGTTGCAGTTTTGCAAATAATTTAAAATATAGATATCTCTATATAGATGGACGTATGTGAAGTGAGGGAAGGTGAGAGCAGGCGCCGAGAAGTTAGCGAAAGGGAAGGAAAAGGGGATGCGACAGAGAGAGAGAGAGCTGTGCTCCTCCACCCTCAACCAGTCTCAGGAAACTCCTGCGGGGCTTTCTTTGGGGACAGGTGGAAAGTTAGGTCCCCCCACCCCCGCCTTTCACTTCTGTATTGTGAGTGGCTCCTCCTGTCCGCCTTTAGACGAATACGTCCCCAGTCCCCGAGTTAGGTAGAGGACTGGAAAGCTGGGGGTAGGGGCAGCCAGGGGGCTGGCGGGGGCAGCAGCGAGGGGCCGGGGGCCGAGGAAGAGCAGGGCGGGGTCCTAGCCCCGCGCGCCGGCCGCCGCGGTGGCCGGGTTTTGTTCGCCGGATATTGTTATGTCTAACGGGTGCCTCGCAGGAGATGTGATTTGTCAGCCGCCTTTATTTTCACTTTAGCAGAAAATACAGCAGCTGCTGAGTGTCCCGGCTTGCCGGGCTCGGGCGCCCGGCGCGTCCGGGGGCTGGGGCGTGCGCGCGGGTGGGAGCCGGCGGCCGGCTGGGCTCCGGCTCCCGGCGAGCGGGAGGGGCGCGGGGAGCGAGCGCGCCGTACCGGCCTCCGGTTCCTCCTGCGCCTTCTCCCGGCAGCCGCTGCCACCGTCGCCGCTGTGCAGTTTAGCAGAAATCCGACAGGGGCCGCGTTTGCTGAGCGCATCCGGCCGCTGGGCAGCCCGAGCGGGCCGCCGGGCCCGGCAGGCCGGTGTCGATGCCGGGAGGGGGCTGGGGGAGCAGGCGGGGAGGGGCGCGGGAAGCAAGCTTGGCCCGAGCACGCGCCGCCCCCTTCCCTGAGTCCCCGGCCAGTTGGGCAGCCCCGCGCGCCCCGACCTTGGCACCCTAGTCACCAGCCAAGGGCTTAGGTGAACTTGGGGTGGGGTGTGCGTGCGTGCGCGTGTGTGCGTGCGTGTATGTGTGTGTGTAGGGGGAGGCCGGACTGGGAACGCACTGTTTGCTTTCTCAGTTTGATATTAGCAACTGGATTTTTACTTTAAGACCGGCTTTGCTCACTGCTGGGGTTGGGAGGGGGGGCGATCTTTTCCCATCACTCACATCTTTGTTCATTGTTCACTGAGTGGAAGGCAGGCGACTTAAAGAGACCAAAGAGAGGAAAAAGAGGGGAGAGAGAAGAAAAAAAAAGGGGGGGGAAGCAAGAAGAGGGAAGGAGGAGAGGCGTGGGGGAGAGGGCCCCTCCCCCGCCCGGGTCGAGTTTGATGGTGAAATAGTAAACCCACGCACGGAGGGTCGCCGGGAAAGTGGACATTACCGCTTTAATTAACTTCGAGATGCTCCGGCGGCGGGACCTGGCGTAGCCGTGACGCGCCCCCATAAATTTGCCCGGCCCGGGGCTGCTCGGAGAACTCGTACAGTAGCGGCGTCAGATCCAACGCGCGCCTCCCAGTCCGGAGCCATTTGCATAATTGGATTTTTTTTTTTTTTGCCTCCTTCTTTCACCCTGAAACTTGTTTGAAAACCCAAGTGAAAGCCGCGACGACCTGCACACTCAAAAGCAAGTGCCAAGTAAGTGCCCTGCCGTGGCCTCGGAGCGCCCCGAGGTTAGCGCGCAAAGCCGGCGAGCGAGGTGCGGGGAGCTGCGCGGGGCCGGGCGGGCCTCGCGTCAGGGCTGCTCGCCGGCGGCAGGACCGTATCCGCCGGCTCCCGAGCTGCCTGGCTAGCTGCTCGCAGAACTTTTTTTTTTTCTCTGCCTTCCGACTTTTCGGGCCAGGTGAGGTGTTTGGGCCATGCGTATACCTGCAGCGAGACTTGAAAGGCGATCTTGGGGGCGCGGTGGAGTCAGGCATCTGGTGCCGGGGGCGGGCAGTCGGGCCCCGCCGCCGCCGTGGAGGGCAGAGCTGCTGTGAGCCGGGCGGCTGCTGGTCGTGCCGCGCCGCGGATGCAGCTTGTCGCCAAATGCCTGCCCCATTATTCTAAGGTTTGTGTGTGCGTGTGTGTGTGTGTGTGTGTGTGTATGTGTGTGTGTGTGTGTGTGTGTGTGTGCGCGCGCGCGCGCGCGCACGGCTGTGTTCTTAAAAAAGAAAGAAAAGGAACCAAAACAAGACCAGGAAGGGCTTTTTCCTTAGCTTGCCCCCTTCCCCACGGCGTCATCTATTTCCACTGTGGAAGGAGGGCGATCAGAGGTTCTTTACTAAAGACAGGGTCACCAAAAGATTGAGAGAGTCCTATTGGAAACGTCATAAATTCTACAGCGAATATGTAGCTGCATTTATAAAACACTAGTAGTTGCTTGACCAGGAAAGTGGTTTTAGGATATTTCAAATTTTATTCAAATAGATAATTTATTATTATTATTATTTACAGTGTTCAGAACCTGGGGGAAAATCTATTTGCCTGGGAAGGAACCGTAACCCTAGCTGCCTTTCGTTGGGCCAGCCTGGGAACTTACTGGGGGCTGGACCCACCAGCCTGCCTGGAAGGGGCAGGGGACTCAGCTCTCAGCCTAGGGAGTCACAGGGGGGCGCCCCTGCGGCCCTCTGGCCTCTCTGCTCAGAGAGAGCCTGGGGCTTCTGGCTGAAGGCTGCTTCAGTTATGATGTCATTCTGATAGCACAGTGCAAATGTCTCCTGATTCCACCATTAGCCGCCTGGCTGATTTGCTTGGTAATGATAGTGCTGACGTCCAGCTCCCTACAAACGCAGGACCGCCGAGCCCTAGGAATTAACTTTTCCCCCTACTGAGGGAGGAACCAGCTGTCAGAAGTTCCACCCCTGGGCCCCTGTCTTTGGACCCCTTCTGTCTCAGCCCCAGACACTGACATGGGGGACAGGCCCCCTGGACTGTGGGACCTCTGGTTTTACCAAAGTTTGGAAAACTTTTAGAAAGACTTTCATTTCCAGAATACCCTTAATCTAGTAAAACTTAAATGCAATTGTGACCAGTGCAGAGACATCTGTATTTGACGGATGCCCTGGCCTGTACTTTGGGTCTCTATGCCGCCATTGCCTGGAGAATAAACGGTGACATTTGCCTCCTACTTGCAGTCTCTTAACTATGACTTTATGTTAATATCACTGCAAGCAAACCCGATTTAGTGTTGCTTTTTTAAATAGTGTACAATGATTTAAGATTTCTTTTGATTTACTGTTCAAATGAAATTTGCATAAATGTGATGAAAATGAACTTAACATCTGGGCACATGAATAAAGGTTAGTACCTCATATGTCATCTGCAGGGAAAGTCTCTTAAATGCTTTCTCCCTAAACAGAGTTCGGGGAGACAGTTCCTGGAGACATAAATGGTGATTACGGAAAACCTGGGGAAAATGCTTTCGGTAAATTTGCATTCTCTTGGACCAGTGCTCTGAAAACCCATCTTGTTCTCTGCCTGGAGTGGTTAACTTCTGAGTAGGCTTGAGATCCTCGCAACTCAGCAACTTAACTGCTGGCCAGGCTGTCTTCACGGAAGACTTAGGGCAGGCAGGCAGCAACAGTCACGCTGCTGTGGTCCAAGCCAGAGGCCAATAATCCCCATTTGAGGGGAGGACAGGGAGGTGGCCAGGAGGTGCAGCTCCCCTAACCACGGTCGTCCACAGAATGCCGGGGACAGTGCTGAGATGTGAAATCATTGCCCGGCATGCCCCCCAAAGCTGACAGATTGGGTTGTTTACTCTGCCTTAGGTAACCAACGAAATCCCATCAGCTCAGACCTATAAAGTTCATGAGCCTGTTCAAGTGAACTCTGAACTCCATCTTACTCTTTGAGCAAGAGAAGCTTATTATCTTTGGTGTCGGGAAATCAGAGTTAAACAGCCTTCCCGAAACACGGTTGCCTTTTGCTCAAAAGTTGTCTATGAATGGCACAGGTGTTTTGAAAGTGTCTTGAATGGAGGGGGGAGAAAGACAGCAATGATGCTTTGTGAGAATATAGATGTACTTTTTTTCTTTTTTAAAGAAGAGTATCATAAAAGAAGAAAGCAAATAGGTTTATTTTGCCAGTTTGAATGAGGACAATTATAGCTTTTTAACATCTTTGGATTTAGTGTTTTTAATAAGCCTTTTAAGTAAGCTGAAATATCAGCTTGCATTTCCTTCTCAACATTATTTAAAGTGAGACTTGATGCAAATTTAAAAACAGAAGTGAGCTTTCTGTAGGTCAACGTTTGTCCCTGTTGAGGAGAGAACTCCCCTGGCAGGGCGTCTGTAACCAGTGCTCAGCCAACCTCATCCTGTCTCTAGGTGAGGCCTTACTTTGGGCCTAGAAGGACACTGGCATTCAGGTGGCCTGATGGCATCTCTCAGGCTGTGAGGGCTGGAGTTTGGAGGCTAAGCAGGGCAGGAGCTCACTCACAATGGTGAGAAGCCTCTCTCTGGTAGTGACTTGGGAATGGCAGGGCTTCTTGCACCTGCTCTGTGCACCCTCATCCCCACAGGATGTGCCGTGGCAGGGGATGGCTGAGTCTGCAGAGGGGTGGGAGGGAAGGGAGCACCTCACAGGGAGGTTGGGGAGGGAGGGTCCTGCCTGCTTGCCTGGGCTCACCTGTGTGTTTTATGCAGCACCTGGTCAGGAGTTGCTGGGAGGGAGGCCTTTTGCCAAGGAGAGGGATTGGTTAGTCAAGTCTAGACCATTCTGCCCACTGTGATGCTTCTCTTGGTGGCAGGGAGTGTCCTCAGAGGGGTGAGCAGATAATGTGTGTGGTCAGAATGAGCTGAGGAGGATGAGCTGTGTGTGTGTGTGTGTACACGCCTGTGTGCATATGCTGGGGGATAGGCAGCCTGCTCAAAGCACCTGTTCCAAGATGATTTCCTTTTCAACACAGTTACACTACCCAGGGCAGATCAGCGAGTTTGCACATGGATGTGTACGGAAGGGGCTTGGTACTGAAATGAACTAAGAAACCAGGAAGCGTAAGGACACAGTGCCCAGGGCACACAGGCCATCTTTCCGAGAGCCTCTTTATTTTTTTTTTCCAAACCAGGGCAGACATGGGTGGCAGCCCCCTCTGGGAGGTGTGCCCTACAGCAAGCCACCTGGGCTGGGCCCTGGCAGTGCCTGGGGTGGGGGTAGGGCCTTCCCTGGCCCGGTTATGCCATCAACAGGCTTCTGTTGGCCATCTGCCACTGGGACAAGGGCTGGTTCTAGCTGGCTCTGTCGACTGCTTCAGGATCTTGCCCACCCCCACCCCCAGGTTTGACTTTTACGAATCTCTGTAGATCTTTGGTATTTCTCTTATATTAGAGTTTTTGGCCATTACAAAGAGTACCAAGTACTTGTCTTTTCACAGGCTCTGAACCTGCTGGAGATGGGGCTGTTTCTCTATGAGATAAGATTCAGATTAGGGTTAGGCCTCGGTGGTACTGGGCAGAACATGGGCGGCATTTGTCTAGGTTGGGGCACTTGTGCATTGCAGACTGTTTGGGGACCCTTGACCTCTCCTCACTACGTGCCAGTCAGACCCCCAACCATGATGATCACAGGTGCCCCCAGACAGTTCTGTCTGTCCCCTGGGGGGGATCAAATTCATTTCTCACACTTCATGTGCCAGGCCTTGTCCTGAGCCTCCCCAGGGATGTGCAAGGTCGGCTGTGGTCCCACCTGACTTTGGGGAACATACAGGCTAGTGGGAGGACAGCATGTCCCATTGTCTGTGAGACCAGGAGGTTGGGCCCTGCACCAGATGGGGGCAGACCCACAGGAGAACCTCCACAGTGGGAGGTGGAGAGGCTGTCTGGAGCAGGGTCCAACCTGTTTTTATACTAGTTACACCCTGGAAGTGGCACTGTGGTTGAGAGCTGTGGCCCTGGCCCTGGCCGTGACATTTGAACCAAGTCGTAGTAGCAGCCCAGGGCTCAGGCTCAGGCTCCGGGTGAGTGGAGGCTGGGCACTGGGCACTGGGCTGGCAGGCAGTGATGGCTGTTCATTTTTGAGCATTCGCCATGTGCTGGGCTGTGGTGCTTCAGGCCCTCCCTGTGAGGGCAGGTATGTTCATCCTAAATCCAGAAAGGGAAACTGAGGCAATGAGAGGGGTGGGTGATAGATTCAGGATTGGACCCCCCTCCCTTCTGTCTCAAGATCTGGTACACTCAGTCCCTCCCCTGTAGACCATCTACTCTCACCCGTGTTCAGCTGCCCTTCCTGGGGCCAGACTCACAGCAGGGCCCCGGGGATTCCTTCCTGGTTCTCCGAGCTCACCCCGAGTGCCCTGGCAGCAGGGTGGGAGGCTGGCAGAGACAAAGCAAGCATACTTCGAGGTGGACTGGAGCCTCCAGGTGGGTGGTGACAGGCAAGGAATGTGGAAGTGTGGAAGGCAGGAGGAGATGCAGGAAGGAAGGGCAGTTGGTAGGTCCCCCTTCCTCCACTTACCCATCCTTAGTCTGTGCCTTTACAGTGAGAAAATTAAGTGCCATTTTGACATGAGAAGAATGATCACCATGGGCTTGGTTGACATTCACCTGAGAGTTTTCCATCACGAGGCATTGCAGCCTCCATTACCTACCGGAGCCATGCTTAGCTGGGACTTCGATGACCAAAGGGGGGTTTCTCCTCCCTGTTCCTGCTGGCTCGTCTGCCGGATGCTAGCCGGCCACTCTAACTGCCTCGGACCACACTGCACTCTTTCTGTCCATTTGAGACCCTCAGCCCCCTTCATATATATTTTTAGCCTTTTTGTTGCTTTGTTGTCAAATTATACACACACACATACATACATGTGAAGTAGCTCTATTTAGGTTGTAAAAGCCAACCCATAGATTCCCCTAAAAATCGAGATTAATCACAGAAATTCAGCCTTAATTATAATGATAGTCTCACTTGCTTGTCTGAGGTTCCCATGTCATTCCCACAGATTTGAACAGGATTTTGGTTCATGGAAGGGCTAAGTCCTAGGGCCTTGGGTTTTGCTTTAGTTCAGTGGACATTTCTGCCTACAGTTTCTGGGCACTTCTGGGTAGGTGCACAAAGGTGACCACGTCAACATCTGCTGCTGGCCGCTGCTTGGTGCCCACCCTATGCCAGGCCCTGCATTCTGCACTTTGGTGCATTATTTTTTTCAGTCCTTTTAACAACCCAGGGAAGGGCCTCCCTCAGCCCAGCTTCCCCAGTGGGCGAGGGGAGGGGTGTGACAACTTGTTACAGCCACATGGCTGTGGTGCGGCTAAGAGGGGATGTGTAGCCAGCTGCGTTGGCCTGCGAGGCTCATGTCTCTGACCTTGTGTGTGCTCCTGCCACCCTGGACAATCCTTGGGACTGGGAACAAAACCATTCTTCCAAATATTGTCAACTTGCCTTTACAGTGGAAGTTAAAAAATGTAAACCGGAATTTGCTACTTTGAGAGCAAATGCATTATAAATCTGTTTTCAAGAGGGAGAAAATATTTGGAAACTCTGTATCAGCTAGAGAATAACTATAGAGATAGCCAGCAGATCACAGATTGCATAGATGTTACATAGGAAACGTAATCTCTTGGAATAGCTATTTAATTTGATCTTTCAAAATATCTAGCAATATTTATCCCTTGTTGACTAGGGGGGAAAAGTGGCATAAACAAATTTCTTTTTGTTATTTTTCTAAAATTCTAATTCTCTATGAAAATCTATTAAAATCAAATCAGGCAAAGCCTTCCAAATTATTACAGAAAGGCCATCATTTATATGAAGTATTGAAGGGGGTGGGATGTCTTATTGAAATTGCAGCTAAAGTGCTTAAATTATTTGCTTCCTCAGCCAGGGCTTCAGTTTGAGGGTGGTAATATGTTGATTCCAAGTGGCTATTTCGGCAGCCTGGCGCCTTCGTGGAGCAGAGAGCATCTCACGGACGGAACATGGCCGGATCTGCTCACGACACTCAGAGGGGGTTTCTGTAGCATCTGATAAACTTTATATACCACCGTTTCCACCCAAACCAGGTTCATGCTGGTGGGTGGCAGTCTCCTTCCAATAGCCCAAGAAGAGTTCAAAAGGTGGAAAAGTGGCAGTGTGGGGATGCTGGGAGGGAGAAAAGCGGCCACATGCTGACATGAAAGGGTTTAATCTGTTTAGCCGAAGCCTCCTCTGATAGTGCAGGGTCTGTGCTGGTCTCAGCAAAGCCCGTCTCTCTCTCCCCCTCTGTCTCTCTCTCCCCCTCTGTCTCTCTCTCTCTCTCTCTCTCTCTCTCCTGCTGCTGGGGAATCATGACTTGTAGTTGGAGCAGCCTGAATCCACAGCCTGCCTGGAGCTCCCAGGGACTGCGCCTGCACCGTTTCTTAAGCAAAAAGCCAGACACTCCATCTACAATTCTTTTCAGAGATCATTGATTTGACAACTTAATATTTATTTTCAGTGTTTTTTTGTTTTGTTTTGTTTCAGCCTCCCCGCACCCCAGTTTCCTGCTTTTCACTTCTTTCGCACACTCATCCTGAAAGTATTTTGAAAAAGCTTTTGTTAAAAGTTGTTGTGTACAGGGGGTTGGGGGGGGGAATTGGAATTTGAGTTCCATTTAAAATTCCCTTTGAGCGTATCTTGGAGGCAGAAGGAATACAGACGGGGTGACATGAACATCCGCATTATGTACAAATGTATCAAGTCTGTCAGGTAGCAGTTGTCCCCCTTTAATGGCTGCTGTCACCCCAAGGAAGACGCAGTCCCTTTGCAAGTACGTGATGAATAACAGGCTGAGCCCAGGTCTGGTCAGTTGCTGGGCATTTCCCCTGATAGCACCTGTGGGGGTGGTGATGCAGCCTGTCTTTTTTTTTGGGGGGGGTGCACATGCCATGCCTCTTGGTATGTTCTTGGGTGATGGCTGTCTGGTGAGGTCAAGTAATATATTCCAGATATTAGAGTGTATGCCATCTTCAGAACGTTCCGGAAGAACCGGTTGGATTTTGACATCCTGCCCTTTTATCTCAGCGATGCTGGCAACTTCATCCTCCCATTTTCCCTCACGTCTGGAAAGGTTGACACGAGCTAATCTTTGTGAGAAGTCCTCCCCTCCACCCCCCCCCCCCAAGCACAGGTTAGGGGTCTGGCTCCTCAGGTAAAAGCAGTACCAGCACCAGGTGTCAGTCTTGGGGACCACAGGGATCTGTTGTTAAGAAAACTTCCCCTCCCTTTGCGGGAGGATACTGCACAGATAAAAATCCTGTAATTTTTGTGTGATCTCCGTATACCACCTTCAATAAAATAATTTGTGCATTGATCTAAAGAATGAGAGGTTTCCAGCTGCTTGGTGAAAATCTGCCTCTTTGACTCACTTCTGGGAGAGGTTGGCCTCCCATGGAGGTCACTGTGGTGGGGCCAGGAGGCCTGGGGAGCTTGGGGATCGGAGCACTTATTTCTCCAGGAATCAGAAGGCTTTGCCCAACCCAATGGGAAACTGTAATATGATAATTTGTACTGAGGTGGGCAGTGATTTTCATCTCGAAGGTTGGCGGGTTGAATTGTTGCTGGACTGGGGGATCAACGGGACCCTCTTTTTGTTTTTAATCTCTGTCATCAGCCAGTGTTAGCTTAGATCAACACAAGGAAACCTGATGCACTTTGCCATGTACTGTACCACTGCCTCTGAAGGAGGAGAGCCTAAAGGGAGAGCCTTTGTGTGCTTTTTATTTGCTAATTAACTTTTTTGCAAGGGTTACATGTACATGGGTGTCACTTGATATTCAATATCTATAAGTTTGTTTTTTGCATAATTTAACTTTTGGGGATGTTTCTTCCCTCATCTCATGATTAAGATGCTTATTTCACTGAGCTGGAAACATCAAGTTTGCAAATGAGAAAGAGCTTGAAGCATCTTTTGGTTTTGTTTTCAAGCACTGTGACACAGTGATAGAGAGCTCCGGGTTGCACAGGACCAGGCTCCGTGCCCAGCGCCACCACTTACAGGCTGTTTATGAGCAGGGCAATTTTTGTCTTTAAGCCTCAGTTTTCTCTTCGGTAGAATTGGAATAAAATCTTCTTCCTCCCTTCTAAGGTCATCAGTATCAAAAGAAAAGATGATTAAGAGCCCAGGGACCAGCTACCCAGTGAATGGCCAGATACTGTTATTATTTGTTTTATACATTTTGTTGAATATTTTTAGGAACAGAAACCCCGCCAAAAGCTACAAGGCATTGGCCATTTGCAGAACCTGGTGGAGAAGTGACATTCTCCCTTTGTTTCCCTGGCTGGTCTTTGTAGCTATTTGCCTGGGGATCAATAAGTATTGGGTGATTGATTTCCTATATTTCTGAAGATGCATTTTAAAGGGTCAGCTGAGTTTATGGAGGGGTTTGGGGTACGGGGTGGGGTCTCAGTCTTTACTGAACAAACATTCTCACTCAGTGCGTTGAGCGTTAGGAGCAGGTTTTCAGGCTATACATGCATGTGTGCACACACGTCCTGGTTGCTGGACCCTGGTGCGGACATAATGGGCCTTCCTCTCAAGGAGACCCTTCCCTCCCTCCCTGTCTCCCTCCCTCCCCTCCCTCCTTCCTTTCCCTTCTATATCCTAGGCAGGATTGGTGCTGTGAATTAGAACAGAAATGCTTTGGGCCTGTTGTGTCAAAACAAAAAGCAGAGTTAAGGTGATGATGTCTCAGGCTCCGGGCTCCACATTAAAAATCTCTAAGCGTGTGGACACACTTGTGCATATATGTCGGAGATCCACCTAATTTGCATACTATGTATATTCCTGTGTTGATTTCCAAGGAGCCTGACACTCAAGCATGAAGTACATGAGTCGAGCCTGTGGCCATTCCATTCCAGATGCGCCACCCAGGAGAGCAGTAGGCTTGAACACACCCCCTTCACTTTCTCTCCCAGAGGAAAAGGGGGGATTCTGGGCTGGTTCTCTGTCACTGGAGGGGATCCAAAGTCCCAGCCTCTCTTGGGAAGTAGGGAAAACACTTATGACTCTGTAGTAAGAAGCAAGATCCCGTCTTCCTGGGCAAAATTTGAAACCAAGATCAGTTTCTATAAATGAACCTCTAGACTTTATTGAGTGCTCATGAGACGGGTCTTGGGCTTTAACTGGAAAGATATCGTTTAACTTAATTCTTAGGGCAGTGTCTGCCATTTACTGGTGGAGTGAGGCTTATCCATGTGGTGTGACCTGCCCAAGGTCACTGCTAATGGGTGGTGACCGGGGGCCCTCTCTGAACAGCCCCTGCGTCTGTGATGTGTGGGCTGTGCATTCCCTTTGGCCTGGGCTCTTGGCATCTGGACTGGATCTCTCCACAAATGGGGTTTCCCAGAACCACGGCTGGAGAATCGCAGCCCCTGGGGCAGACAGACTTGTTTTGGTCGTGAGGATTCTACCATACTCCCTCCTTGGTTCCTCAAAGGGGAGACTTGCTCTGACCACTTCTGAGCACAGCAGTCATTTCTCTTCTTAAAACGTCTCGACGTCCAGGGCCTGGGACTCACACTGGAGTGCAGCCTTCCGTCCCTTGCCTGCGGGCAGCTCACGTTTTCAGAGCCCTGGCCTCTCCCGTCCAGATCCCACATCTCCCTCTTCTCTCAGTTCAATTCCTTCCTGCTCTGCAAGTCTGTGAGGCCGTATGTGAACAGTTACCATGTGAAACAGGGCACAAGCCAGATGCCTAGAGAGGGGAGCCCTTGTAGGGGCGTCTCTGGGGCATGAAGAGCAGATCCTGTCCAGACATTCAGGCCGGCCCCCCCAGGAGACCCCCAAGAGGTGTGCCTGACCTTTATTTTACCTGTCATCACTGAGTTACTTACGCAGCCCAGTCACAAAGGGGCGACACTTGTCATGTCATAAGGATTCTTTGGAACTGGCTCTTCTGGGCCAGTGTCTTGTCTTCGGGGCTCCAAGGGGACATAGTTTCTTCAGGGAAATGGGTGGAGAAGTGTCCTGGGCCCTGAGAGCCCCTCCTGGGTCTTCCCCACCATCTGTCCAGGGCAGCCGCCAGCTGCTGTGCCAGGTGGGATGCCCAGGAGGGCCATCACCTGCAGCACTGGCTGGGGCAGCTTGACCACCAAGTGGCTGCAGACTATATCTGGTCCCAGGGGCAGCCTGGGAGAGGTGGGCTAAACAACCAGGCTCTGGGAAGGAGGCCCCACTAACAGGTGGGTGACACAAACTAGGAGGGGACGGGTATTCCCAGGTACTGGGCCTCAGTGCTTGGCTGATGTCTAGTAAGTAGATGAACAGGGAGTGAGGGACATAGTGTTTAGTGAATGGCATCGGTACCAAGAGCCGAGACATGGCGGTGGAGATTGGCACCATGTCTGGGGACAGCGCCTTGGGAAGGACAGACAGTGAGGAGAGCACCACCTGGCAGCAGGCTTAGGAGAATCTCATTTACTTCATGTCAAAGCAGCATCTGGATCTTCTCCAAGTTCTGGGGATGCAGCACTCAACAAACAGATAAAAATCTCTGCTCTCTCCGAGCTTCCTAGAATGCATAGCATGTGAGATGGTGCCTCGTGTTGCGTGGAAAGATGAAGCAAGTAACGGGGTACAGCAGGACAGGCTGGGTGGGGAGCCACATTGAGTCAGGGACTTGGTAGTGGAGGTCTGGACAAGAGAATTCTGGGAACAGCATGTGCAAAGGCCCTGAGGCAGCACTGTGTAGTGTCTGGGGACCAACCGGGGCTGCCGTATGGCTGGTGCTGGAGCAGACAGTGCCATGAGCAGAGTCCATGGGGGAGCTGGCTTCCTGTCACACTCCCCTGTCATCCCCTCCCTGACCAGTGTCACCATGCTCTGCTCAGCACCTACTATGTGCCAGGCACTGTGCTTGCTGCTGGGGACTCAGATGTGGACCTGACCTCCGTGGTTTCTGCTGTTCTAGAGAGAGAGACAGAGACAGAAGTATAGTCATCATTTCAACTGTGACCATGAAGACTGGGAAGGAGGAGGACAGAAGGCAGTGGGGAAATCTCTTCAGCTAGGTGGCCAGTGGCGGCTTCTGGAAGGGCTAAGGGTTGAGAAGAAGTCAGCAGGGCAAAGGGCAGGGAAGATCTGCCTGCAGAGGGAGTAGCACATGCAAAGCCTTAAGGCTGGAGAGAACTTGGTGGTTTGAGCAGAAAGAAGGCCAGGGTGTCTGGAGCTCCCAAAAGACCGGCATTGCCTTTGTTGTCTTGGAGGAGATGCCTTGTAGTTGGGGCTGCTGTCGCAGCCCTGTTAGTGCAGCAGGGTGAGGGGGACTCTCTGTTGGAGAGTGGCTGCCTGTTGCAGCGTGCCTGCCACCCAAAGTTTGATATCTCCCTTCCTGTACAAATCATCCGTTCTCCAAGCTCCTGGTAGGCGTCTACCCTGTGCCAGGCATGGAGAGAAGTTAGGAAGTAAAGTTGGCTGCAAAGGCAGAAAGGTACAAGCTCCACGAGCGGCAGGGTTGGTGTGGAGGTTCACAGGGGAGTCTGTGCTGCCCGTCTCCCCTGTCCCCAGCTGCAGGGCGCCCCCCAACTGCACGGTTCTTTCCCAGTCCACTTGGTTAGACCTTGCCTGTGCTTCACAGTCTGGCCGTGGAGAGGGTGGATCTGGAGCTCTGCAGCAGCATTGCAGGGGGGGCCCCTGTTTTTCCTTCCTACATTCCCTTCTACCCTTTCCTTGCCATCATCAGTGTCAGGCTATGTGCTGAGCACCAGGGTGAGAGGGAGAACACCACACAGGGTGCTCCCTGCCCCTCAGACCTGGCACTTTATTCAGGTCCACACTGGCCCTCTCCCAATGCTTTTGGTCTGTGGGGAACGCATCATCAATGGGATGGCGGGAACACCAGACCCTCATTTGTGTCACCTGTGAGTCCAAAGAGGACTTTTTTATGTGGAACTCGAAAGTGTATCTCGTGCCTGGCCTTTCTCGATTCATTACTTACATTATTACAATGGTAACTTTCAATTTTTTTCTCTTTTAGTGGAAAGTAAAGTATATCCCAGCCTTTGGATACTGAACTTTTTTTTTTTCCTCATCATTTGATTTTAAATGGTTAAGTAAATTTCATTAAATAACTGTAAACATTCCAAAGCATCCTGCATACATATCGTATTTCATATCACAGTAACTTAGATGCAAAATATTAAAATGTAAACGACTGAATAGAAAAATTATGGGAATAAATGCATGACTTATTACATTTTCAGAAAAGTTACTTAAATATTTCTCCTTCCTTAGCAAAAATCAATGATGAGTTAAAAGAAAAAAAATGTTTAAGGACAATATAAAAAATAATCCTTAAGAATAAAGGAACAGATCCTTGGTAAACAGTCCCCCCCATTTTATCTAAGAATATATGTTGACTATTTTTTGATTATTATGAAGTATACTATATAAACATGAATATAATAATTTTAATTTTTAAATGTTAGAATAATATTTTTACCGCACTACATAACAGATTTCTAGGCTGGGTGCCCGTAGGTCAATAGTTAGAGCACCAGCCCCGTGAACCTGGGATGGTGGGTTCGGACCTGGTAAGGACCTGAAAAAAAAAAAAAAAAGATTTCTAAATTTATACAGCACATATTATGAAATCTGAACCAATAGTTTCTGTCTATAGTAATAATTGTCTAGGAAACATTTGGCATTTTATTTTTGTCTCTATCACAATTTCCATGTGATTGTTCTATATTAATCTTGAAAAGTGACACGAGATTGCTTTTCCATAATAAATAGCAAATAATGTAATAATAATAATAGTAACACTAATGAAAAAATTATATTTTTCTCCAACTTAGAGAAGAAGGCAACAATAGGTAGGATAAAATAAAATCAATATTTTGACAGTGCCCTATTATATCTGCCTCATTAATTTGGAGACAACTTCTCTGTTCAATCCTAAATCACAAAGTGTCAACAAATAGTGGTTTCAGCGTCTCCTCCCGTTCCAATGCATTTAATGCTTCGCAAGTTATTTTTGGAGGAAAATGATTTTTTGATTCTGCAGATGTATAGAGATTGCATTGTGTAGGTTTTTGTCTGGGTGAAACAATGAGAAAGTTTTGCCCTTGCAATTTGTATTCAAGAGATGGTTCATTCCAAATCTCTGTTTAGCACAATACTATATAGGTTTTCATATATATATATATATATGTATGTATTTACGGATATAAAGGTGTATTTGTGTGTAGATACATAATTTCTTCAAGGTTAGGTCCATTCACATTTATTAATTTCACCCAAAGTTTTTTCTCAGGTTCCCTTTTTCACGAAGAATCTGAATTTGATTTCCGAGTACCGATTGTCCGTTGATTGAGGTAAAATGCTGGCACTTACTCAGGCTGCTATTGACGTGGGCACGTGACGTAAGTGATTGATCTGCTTTAGACACAGGATTGCTAATTTTCCTTTCTTAACAGTCCTTCCCACCTAGCCCGGTGCTCACCACCCTGAATTCTTCAGACAGTATTGAAGAACAATCCGCTCCCCGGCCCCCGCCCCTCCGGTACTGGGTGGTTGCCTTAATACAGAATTATGTCTTGCACTTGTGTAAAAAAGTGTTGGTCTTGCCGCTGCCTAGCCTTCTTTGTTTTCCAGGGATCACAGAAGCCTGGGATTTAGAATAGCAGATAATAACATACAGTGCCTAGTATTGATGCTGTTTAATTGTCTTATTGACAACCCACTTGAACTTGGAGAAGCATGCTAATATTTGTCATCCTGTGAACTCATGTGCATTTTCTCAGCTCAAGCCATAATTACAGAAGAATTTCAAAACTCGGCTTTGTGCCGCACTGCCTCACCTTGCCTCTGCGTGGACAAAGGCATCCGGACGGCCGGGTCCCGGGGAGCCTGGGCCAGCTAGTTCTGTTTGCCCCTTGGCCCCTTGAGCTTTGGGCATCCTCTGGGTGCTTCTCCTTCTGGGGGTGATATGGTTAATTAACCTGTTGACCAGCACCTGGCCAGGAAGGGGGGCCAGTAATACGACTCACCTGAGCAGCTGCAAAGAGGGCAGTGTTGAGGTTGCCTGGAAGGTTTTGTTTTTTCAAAGAGACAGCTGTTTCCTACCTTCCGGGGAATGCCAGTGGAGAACATGAGGAAGATTTAGAACAGGCTGGAGCTAGAAAAGAGGCCGCTGGGCCAGCCAGAAGACAAAAGTCCACTTAAGGAGAGTTCTGATGAGCTTGAGTTGGTGGGTGGCGCCATTGTGGTCTAACCTTTGTGTACCTAGCTGTCCTCGTCTGCCACCCAGCTCCCCGTCGTCCACTAGCCTCCAGCCTAACTGGTCTTCTCCCAGTTCTTTGCACACACAGACTTGATCTCAGGTGAGGGCCTGAGCACCAGCCCTTTTCCTCTTCCCAGAACCTCAAATCTTCACCCTTCACGTGGCTCCTCTGTCTCAGCTCTGAGGTCCCACGCAAATGGTGCCTGTCCAAGGAGGCCTTCCCTGGCCTTCCTCTCCTTCCATCCTTCCCCAGTCACCTGCCATCTCATCGGCCTGTGGTGTTTTTTTCCCGTTGATTATCTTTACTGATTTTATAGATTGTTGGCACGCTTACCCACCCCTGTCTCTCTGCTGGATCCAGACTCTCCAACCCTGATGGTCTCTGAATGACTCTACTTCTAGAATAGCGACTTGTAATGGTAGACAATTGATTAATATTTTTTTGAAAGAACTCTACTCTCCCAAAGGAAAGTAAGGATTTAGGACTTTGCTCTAGACCCTTTGACAACAATGATGTGTCATAAAATGCACTGTCCCTAATGTATCCTTTGTCCCATTGTTAGAGACGGGAGCCACAGCTGCAGCCCCCTCCTGACTCACCCAGAGGTTGCCGCGATAGTTCAGAAGGACGGCTGTTTCTACACTGAGAATATATTAGTGTCAGTGCCAAGTTTTCCTGCCCTGTGTGGGGGCACTGCCTTCATCGGTTCTTTGCGCCCAAGCCATGTGCCCTGTCCGGACCACTCCATCCGAGGTCGGCCACGCGCGGCCCTTGCGGTGGGCCTCTCCCTTGACATCAGCAGGTTGGGCACGGACAGTTCGAGTCAGGTTTTTTGTCACTGCTGAGAGCCAGCTGCGTGGGGCCCTGATTAACAGAGAAAGTTGTTAGTCACTCCACGTCCTCATCTTCGGCAGCTCTTGATAGGGGTCCCTGGGCAGAGGCGTCGTGGAGCTGGAGAAGGCGCCGCGTGGCTCTCTGATTGGTGAGGCCCTCATCTGGCTGATGAGCGAGGTGGAGCAACCCCACTGGCTTCAACAAGACACTCGAATCATGGAGGATGATTGCAGAAGGAGAGAAGGGGCTTTAAACCCGGCCGTATCCTGTCGCCCAAGTGACTCCCGTCTCGGGGAGCCCTTCCATGCGATCGGAAGAACCGGTTTTCTGAAAAGGGTTGGAAACCGCTGCTCGTCTGTGACTTCCCCACGAGGCAGCAGCAACCAGGGATTCCTACAGAAAAATAATTAAAAGGTGGGAATAAATCTGGGAAGGAAAAGCCCCCCCCCCCAAATCTTGACGTTCATCTGGTTGTCTTATAGAATTCTTTGCGGTAAAATGTCTTCCTCAGAGTCACTGTATTTGTTTATTATTTAAGTAGAAATATTTTCTCCGGTGCGCATCTAATATTTTTTCCTCAACTAGATCGCAAGCTCCCTGAGGACAGAATTTCCCTTCTCTTTCTTCTTTGTTTACGAGTCCCATGCTATGCCGGCCACAGGCTCCCCCTGGGTCCCCACCCCATAAGATGTCTGGCCCCCTTGGGGAGGGTGGCCTGGGATGGGAGGATAAAGTAATAAAACCTTAATGGATGACTGCAGAGAATTAAGAACATGGGTTTGTTTTTGTTTTTTTTTTTTTAAAGATTTGCCATAATTTTGCATCGAATTGTTCATGTTTTATAGACTTCTTGGGGTAAAAACTACTTTCAGTCTAGGTGGTTGCCAAGGCTAGCTTTTTTTTTTTTATTTTCAATTCCATGAGTAAAAATGTCTACTAATTATTTTTTAAGAAGAAAGGCCCTAAGCCTCTACTAGGGAGACTTGAAGTCATGATTATTTAAAGTCAGATGTTTTGGGGAGTAAAATTCTCATCACGAATGGGTTTCTTGATGGAGTAAAATGAGGAATTCCTTGGCGCTGGGTTTCTTGGTGATGACCTACTAATATGTCTCTAGCTGGAGAGGGGTGTCCCAGCTCTGGTTCTTCCCGAATTCCACCTGGATCTGGGGATCCACCTGCCCTGTCTGCCTCCCAGCTCTTTTTCTCAGAGTCTTTCAGCCCCCATTTCCTGTGTCAGCTGTCTGATTGTGTGAGCAAAAATAAAGAATATATCCAGGGCCACCTTCAGTGTGCCCCCGCTGTGTCCAACGCAGAAGCAGACACAGGATGGAGCAAAAACCCCCAGTCCCGGCCTGGGCTTGCTTGCTCTCTCAGGCACCTCTTCTCACCCCAACTGTATCTCAGTTCTCCATCTGCAAAATTAGGAAGTGTTTGATACTAATGGCAGGCAAGAGGATGGTTTGGGACGCTCATTAAACATCCCAGTTCCTGCTCCCCCAACCCCGGGAAGTCCAGTCTCACAGGTGGCACTGTTGTCCACCATCCTGTCTGGGCCCAGGCGGCCTTTTGCTGTATTCTCTGATGGTTTATGCGGTGAGATGGTGCAACGTGAGCAAACCTCCTTTAGTGCCTCTTAGTAGTTTCTCCAGGTTATCCTAATTGGGTGACATTTTGCAAACTCGGACAATACTCCAGGCCACATCTCAGAGACGACATCCAGACACTTGTCTCCTGAGGACCTGTCACCTTACAGGGCAGCCAAGCCCTACTCAGGGTGACACAAGTCCTCTTAAATCCTTTCTTTGACCTCACTCCACTGAGAATTTCTTTTTCAGGAACCCTGCATGTTGTCAGGAGCAGAAGTGACCTGGCTCTGTTCACGCCAGAGCCACGCATGGTGTGGTGTCTCAATTATGTGTCTGAAGTCAAACCAAGTAGCTGTAGAACAGCCGATGACAAGGACCTTACCACGATTTATCCACAGCCTCATCCATGATCTTAAGAACTTGCAGCTTTAACAAGCAAACAACAACAACCTACAAAGCTTGGGTGGCTAATACCTGTTCAGATTTCTATGTGGTGAAGTTGGGGAGATGTTTTTGAAAGGTCTGGCTGCAGTGAGCGTGTGCGATTGGAGAGACTTCTAACCTTTCATCTTACAAACTGCCGTTCCATACGCGTCAGAAACAATCTTCATAACTCCCTAATGGGGCAAGTGGGACAATATATTATTAATACTGCTCAGGTGTGTTTGACTTTTGACCTCGGCCAGCAGCGGTTCTGAGGAGCCGTTATTCCTGCCGCCGATTAGAATTCATCTTTCTACAGGGAAGACTTTGCTTCTAGTTCTTCCTTCTGTCTTTTTAGCTCCCCTCCCCCAGAAGTTTGGTGACATGAAGGAGGAAGGACAAATCATTACCAGAGTACAGATTTCATATCAAATAAAAGAACTCAATTTGCTGCCAAATGGGGGTTTAACCTCTCCCAGATCTTTGGTTGTGCATAATTAATGTATCATTCAGCGTTTGACTTCTGTGCTTTCCATACAGATTTAATCTGGGAAGATGCTTCTGGGTTCTGTGCTCACAAAAGCACATTTAGCTTAGTCCAAGGGTTTTGCCTTTGGATTTTGGGAACGCCCTTGCCCGAGTATGGATAAAAAATACCCATCTCGGGCGGCGCCTGTGGCTCAGTGGGTAAGGGCTCCGGCCCCATATGGCAAAGGTGGCAGGTTCGAACTCCGCCCCAGCCAAACTGCAACAGCAATAACAACAACAAAAAATAGCCAGGCATTGTGGTGGGCGCCTGTGGTCCCAGCTACTCCGGAGGCTGAGGCAAGAGAATTGGCTAAGCCCAGGAGCTGGAGAGAGCTGTGAGCTGTGATGCTACGGCACTCTACTCAGGGCAATAAAGTGAGACTCTGTCTCTTAAAAAAAAAAAATACCCATCTCCCTGCAGCTACTCAGGAAACACAGTGCCTGGTTTTGTGCTTCTAAATGATTGGGAAGGAATGGTTGCAGGACGATTAATAATATTGCTACTAGAAATGAGGAGGAGGGAGGAGGAAGGGAGGGGGGATGAGGGAGAGAGTAGGGGGAGAGGAGGTGGGATGAGGGGGAGAGGAGGGGGGATGAGGGGGAGAGGAGGGGGAGGGGGGAGTGGGATGGAGGATGGGAGGGGTAGCTAATGACCATGCTGAAAATCAACCCTGGGGCTCAGTTATGGGGAGCTTTCCATGTATTTTTTTGCTGAATCTTCAGGCATCAGTCTGATTTCCCAAACAAGTCTACCTGGGGCTCAGAGCACCAAGTGACTCGCCCAAAGCCACAGGCGGAGCAGAGTGGCTGAGTTCCGTGGAAATCCCCCGCCTCTGCCTCACTGGGCTCCGCTTCCCACCCCGCTGTGTTGCCGTGGCTGTAGTGACTCAGATCTGGTCAAAGGAACGGAGGGGAGCTGTTGGGTGCCTTTTGGGGGACTGGAAGTGGAAGGCCAGGGGGAAAGTTCGTGAAGCCACCGGGCTCCAGTGCGTTCTCCTTTTTCGGGGGGGCGGGGGGTTGCCGATTGAAGCAGTCGCGCAGACCTCGTGTCGTTTAAGCCCACACATGGGAATGTCTTAGGGGACATCCTTCCAAGTTTCCTCTCTGGGCAGAGACAGCACTCCCCAAGTCTGCCCTCTCGCCAAGTAGACGAGATGTAAGAACATGTTTTCTATTGATTTTTAAAAGCAATTCAGGACCCGGCTGGTAATAATAGGTGTGACCTGTGCCGTCTTCCAGGCAGTCACAAGCCGCTCGGAGCCGCGTTGCGCGACTCTGATGTGTGGGGTGCGCATTCTTTGAAGATTACTTCTAAAGCAAGGCGTCCAAATCCTTAATTCACGATTCTGTCTATTCCTGTGGTGTTTACATTCCACCATGGCAGAAGATCACTGCGGAAGAGAAAGATGAAAATGCACTTTTAAAAAGGGCTTTCTTGAGCAGGCCTCCTTCAAAGCCCCTAACCCCTTCGCCTCTTGGTGGTGCTGAGGCCCGTGTTTCATCTGTGGGGCGCGTGTGCATTAGCGGGTGATGTAAAGGGTTGCCCCATTCTTGCTGAGCTGCGTGGGGCAAGTGCTGGTGCGATTTGGGACGTCTGGGCACATCTTCCTGACGTTGTGGTGTCTGTCCCCGTGCTTCCCTGTGTCTGTTAGGGAGCACTTTTGCCTTTTGCTGGGTCCGAAAGGGTCTTGGGGACAGTGGCTGGTGGGGCTGACCGGTTTGGCCAGTGAGCAGAGCAGGACTTTGCTGGGGCTGGGTGCCAGGAGAGGAAAGGATCTACTTAGAGCAGTGGTTCTCGACCTTCTTAATGCCGTGGCCCTTTAATACAGAGGTTGAGAACCGCTGACTTAGAGAAGTACTGAGTTTTGGAGTCTGAGGGTCAATGACCATGTGGACATAGGTGAGATCTCTCAACTCCTGAAACAGTGGGGTGACTTTGCTTTCTTTCGGATTATTCAGAAGGTGCTAAAATGCATAATGACTGTAAGGACCAAGTTAATTCTGCTCTTTTCCCCAATATTGATTGATGACTGTGCTGATGCCTTTTTTTGGTTTGTTTTTGAGGTGGAGAAGGACAGACCAAACAAAATGTCAAATACTTTAAAAATATAATTTAAAAAATTGATATGGTCGCCGCTGCATTTTGGGGGAGTCTTCAGAGCACGTGTGGTCTGCCCATCATTTCACCCGGGGTTTAGGTTTGAGGTCTATCTGAACTTAAGACCCCAGACCTGGCTTATGAAAAAGATGTGGGACCATCTATTCCCACCCCCCCCCATCCCTAAAGTCAGCAATGCCTTGGATACTTTAGGCTCCTATTGTCAGTGGGGCACAGAACAGGCCACCCGATCACAGAACACTCTCTGGGTGACCTTGAGGGTCAGGCATGGTTCTGTGTGAAACCCTGTGTCTGCATTTTGGGAGGCTGTGTCCTTCCTAAAGTTCTGTCCCCTTCATTAACACGGATGATTAAGAAAGGATGGTTCAGAACTCAGGAAGAGCTCTCAGATCCCAGATGGTTCACAGGGGTGCAGGGCCCCCAGCTCCTGCATTTGGCAGAGTGCTGACCTTTCAGTCTCGTGCTGAGAGAGGGGGAGCACAGACCCACAGGTGCAGAGTCTCTGGGCCCTTTAAAAACAGGCTCCTTAACATTTTGTTGACAGTTCAAGGGAGAGTTTGACCTTGACATTGAGAAAAAATTTAATATTTAATTAAATTCTTTCACTTTTGAAAATGCTTTCTATTCTCTTTCGGGAATGCTCCCTGAAGCTGTTGCTGGCGCCGGCTGGTGTCTCCCCACCGGTGGGTCTCCCCACGATCCTCTCCTGAGGACTTACTGCCCCAGAGAAGCTGACAAAGGCCTTCAGAGGGTGCAAGTGCAGAGCAGTGTGCTCTACCTCCATCAGGTCAGCAGCACCCTTGAGGCTGATGAAAACTGACTTAGGGACCCATAATATGCCTTATGTAATAATCTGGGGGACACTCGGTTTTTGCTGAGGGAGGGGACGCAGCCATTAGCACCTATGAGGTCTGTGATGCCTGCTACTAGGACCATCATTAATCAGACCTAAAAGACGCCCAGAAAGATGGGGATCTTTGTCTGGATAATGTCATGGCTAAGGGGATACAGATAAAGACAGGTAGATTCTAGGTCAGAGCCCAAATAAATCAGCTTGGCAGTTTCTAAAATCTTTTTAATTTAATTAATCAATTTATTCTTGAGCCAGGATCTTGCCCTGCTGCCTGGGCTAGAGTGTAGTGGCACAATCACAGCTCACGGCAGCCTCCAACGCCTGGGCTCAAGAAATCCTCCTGCTTCAGCCTCCTGAGCATCTTGGGACTCAAAACTTGTGCCTGGATAATTTTTAATTTTTTAAAATAGAGATAGGAGGGTCTTCCCGTGTTGCCCAGGCTGGTCTCAAACTTCTGTCCTCAAATTATCCCCCTGCCTTGTCTTCCCAAAGTGCTGGGATTACAGGTGTGAGCCACTGCATTTGGCCTCTGAAGCATCTTTTTTTTCTTACTTTCTTTTTTTTTTTCTAGAGACAGAGTCCCACTGGGTAGAGTGCTGTGGCACCATCATAACTCACAGCAACCTGAAACTCCTAGGCTTAAGCAATTTTTGTGCTTCAGCCTCCCGAGTAGCTGGGACTACAGATGCCCACCACTGTTATCGGCTCATTTCTCTATTTTTGGTATTGACAGGCTTGTCTGGAACTCCTGAGCTCCACCAATCCTCTCTTCTCAGCCTCCCAGAGTGAGAGGTTATAGGTGTGAGCCACCACGTTTGGCCTGATGTGTCTTACTATTACCTACACAGGTGCAGTAGAAGAAAACGATTCCCAGTTGGAGGAACATTTGCTGGGGCATCCCACCTGTGGCCTCCACTGGGGGCACCTGCTGAATATTAGAGGACTGTTTGCATATCTGCGGTGTTGGGTCTCATGAAAAGCGTGCACGGACATTTTTTTTTAAAATGCCTATCAGCTGTTTTTAGCAGTTGCTGCTTGTGTATTTAATGTGTGGCCCAAGAAAACTCTCCTTCCAATGTGTGTAAGAAAAAAAAAAGGTTGGACATCTTTAATAGGGCATATCTTCTTCTTCTTATTATTATTTTTGCAGTTTTTGGCCAGGGCTGGGTTTGAACCTGCCACCTCTGGCATAGGGGGCTGGTGCCCTACTCCTTTGAGCCACAGGTGCTGCCCCATATCTTATTATTTTTTAAAAGTTTCTGTGATTTACAGAAAAGTAGTTTAATTTTTACTCCATTTACTTGGTAGTACCTTAAAGAGAATAGAGTATTTTGACATGAGGGTGATGATGGTGATGGTGGAAATGGTGGTGATGGTGGTGATGATGGTGATGATGGTGATGGTGGTGGTGATGGTGGTGGAGATGGTGGTGGAGGTGGTGGTGGTGGTGGTTGTGATGATGGTGGTGATGGATGGTGGTGATGGGTGGTGGTGGTGATGATGGTGGTGGAGGTGATGGATGGTGGTGATGGTGGTGGTGATGATGGTGATGATGGTGGTGATGATGATGGTGGTGATGATGGTGGTGATGATGGTGATGATGGTGATGATGGTGGTGATGATGATGGTGGTGATGATGGTGGTGATGATGGTGATGATGGTGATGATGGTGGTGATGATGGTGGTGGTGATGATGGTGGTGG
>CAUYQV010076927.1:0-10563 GCA_963574575.1 Galagoides demidoff
TTTTTTGAGACAGAGCCTCAAGCTATCCCCCTGGGTAGAGTGCCATGGCATCACAGCTCATAGCAACCTCCAACTCCTGGGCTCAAGCGAGTCTCCTGCTTCAGCCTCCCAAGTAGCTGAGACCACAGGCGCCCACCACAATGCCTGGCCATTTTTTGGTTGTAGTCATCATTGTTGTTTGGCGGGCCTGGGCTGGGGATTCAAACCTGCCACCTTAGGTGTACATGGCTGGCGCCTTAGCCGATTGAGCCACAGGCGCCGAGCCTCTTTTTCATTTCTTATTTAAAAAAAAATTTCATTGGGTGGTGCCTGTGGCTCAAAGGAGTAGGGTGCTGGCCCCATATACCAGAGGTGGTAGGTTCAAACTCAGCCCCAGCCCCCCCCCCAAAAAAATTCATTGATCTGTTTATCCCCTGCTAATATCATACTATCTTATTTATATACAATAAATTTTAAAATTATACAGACTGATTCCAGATTTTTCTTCTTTTTATTTTATTTTTTAAATTTAGAAGTCTTTTTTGGCTTAATTTATGTACAGTAAAATGGACAAATCTTAAGCATATATCTTGGAGACTTTTTATAAGTGTATATGCCCATGTGACTGCTAGGCTGATCAAGAAACAGAACATTCCCATCATCTCAGAAAATATCCTTCCAGCTAATTCTGGAGATATTCACTATTCTGACTTGTCATCACATATCAGTTTTGCCTGATCTTGTGCTTCAGAGACTCATGCACTATGTACTTTTTTGAATCTGGCTTCTTTCATTCAACATCATGTCTGTGAGAACTGTTCATGTTCTTGTATATGTCTCTGTCTTGTTCTGTTTTTTTTGATGAGCAGTATTCCATTGTACAAATATGCCACAGTTTGTTTATCCCTTCTCATATTAATGAAAATTTGGATTGTTTCTAGTTTTTGGCTTTTTTGAATAAAGCTACAGTAAATATTTAAGTCTTTTTGTGGATGTACACATTCATTTTTTAAAATGTCAGAATACTTCTGGGGTACAAATGTTTTGGATACAAGGATTGCTTTTGCACTGCTTGAGTCAGGGTTACAAATGTCCCTCTCATCTAGATAGTGTTTGTTATATCTATTAGGTATGATTTTACTGATCCCATTCTTTAACTCTGACCTGCATAATTTCCATTGAGTTTCACTTCCATCTGTGCACTTGAGTGCTGATCAGTTAGTTCCAATTTAATAGTGAGTACATGTGGCAATTTCCCATTCTTTAGACACTTCACTTAGCATAATGGTCTTGAGTTCCATCTAAACTGTTGAAAAAGCAATTAAGTCATCGTTCTTCATGACTGAGTTGTATTCCGTGGTATATGTAAACAACATTTTGTTAATCCACTTATGAGTTGGGCACTTGGGTTGATTTTACATCTTTTTGACCGTGAATTGTGCTGCGGCAAACATTTGAGTAGAAGTGTCTTTTTGTTAAAATGACTTCTTTTCCTTTGAGTAAATACCCAGTAGTGGGATTGTTGGATCAAATGGTAGGTATACTTTTAGTTCTTTGCGGAATCTCCATATTGTTTTCCATAGAGGTTTTACTAGTTTGCAGTCCCATTCAACAGTCTTGTCAGTGTTCCCTTCTCTCTGCATCCATACCAGCATCTAATGTCTTGGGACTTTTTGATTAAAAGCCATTCTCACTGGGATTAGGTGATATCTCATTGTGGTTTTGATTTGCATTTCTCTGATGATTAGCGACAGTTGAGCATGTTTTCCATGTGTTTATTGGCTTTTAGTGTATCTTCTTTGGAAAGGCTTCTGTTCATGTCTTTTGCCCATTTTTTCATGTGGATTGTTTAATTTTTTCCTGCTGACTTGCTTGAGTTCTTTGTAGATTCTTGTTATTAGCCCTTTACTGGATGTATTCTATTTGAATATTTTCTCCTATTCTATAGGTTGTCTATTTACTCTGTTGATTGTTTCTTTGGCAGTGCAGAAGGAAAATTAAAAATTTATTTTAAAATAATTTTTTTATTTTATTATTTATATATTTTATTTATTTTTATTGAAAATTTATTCAAGTGTCATTTATTTATTTTTATTGTTGCTGTGATTGCTATTGGGGTCTTCATAAATTCTTTGCCTAAGCTGATATCCAGAAGAAATTTTCAAACATTTTCTTCTAGAATTTTTATAGTTTTATGCCTTATATTTAAATCTATTATTCATCTTGAATTACATAATTAGTTTTTGTGAATGGTGAGGGATATAGATCTTGTTTTAATCTTTTAACGTGGCTATCCGGTTTTCCCAGCACCATTTATTGAACAGGGATTAGTTTCTCCAGTGTATATTATTGTCTATTTTATCAAAGATCAGTTGACAATATGTGGCTGGTTTTAAATTTGGGTTTTCTATTGTCTTCTGTTGGTCTATGTCTCATTTTGTTCTGGTACCATGCTGTTTTGGTTACTATAGCCTTGTAATATAGCTTAAAATCTGGTAAAGTGATACCTCCAGATATGTTCCATTTATTTAAATTTGCTTTGGATATTTGGGCTCTTTTCTGGTTCCAAAAGAAGCATAGAATTATTTTTTCTAGATTTTGAAAAAATGATATTCATATTTTAATGGGGATTGCATTAAATTTGTGGTTCAGTTTGTGTATTATGGACATTTTAACAATGTTGATTCTGCCAATCCATGGTCATGGTATGTTTTGCCGTTTGTTTACATCATCTGCAGTTTTCTTCTTCAGTGATTCATAGTTCTCTTCATAGAGATCTTTTACTTCATTGGTTAAATATAATCTTAGGTAATTTTCTTTGCAGCTGTTGTGAAAGGTATTAACTCTTTGATTTGATTTTCAGCTTGGGTGTTGCTGATCTATCCATAGGAAAACTACTGTTTTGTGTATATTGATTTTGTACCTGAGACTGCTGAATTTATTTATCAATTCTAGGAATCTCTTGATGGAATCTTTGGGGTTCTCTAAATATAAGACCATATCATCAGTAAAGAGTGATGGTTTGACCTCCTCTTTCCAATTTGAATACGTTTAGTTTCCTTCTCTTGCCTGATTGCTCTGGCTAGAACTTTTAGCACTGTGTTGAATAGAAGTGGTGACAATGGACATCCTTGTCTTATTCCAGTTCTAAGTGGAAATGCTGTCAACTTTTCCCCATTCAGTATGATGTTGACTGTGGGTTTGTCTTAGGTGGTTTTTATAATTTTGAGATATGTTCCATTTATACCTATTTTGTTGAGAGTTTTTATTTTAAATGAGTGCTGAATTTTGTTGAATCCTTTGTCTGCATGTATTGAGATGATCATATGATCCTTGTTTTTGCTACTCTTTATGTGGTAAATCGCATTTATGGATTTTTGTATATTGAAAAATATACAATTGATGTATATCCCTGCATCCCTGAGATGAAACCCATTTTGTCTTGGTGGAGATATACATATCTAGAACATTATTGAGGAATTTTGCATCTATATTCATAAGGGATATATAAGGGACAAATATTGGCCCATGGTTTTCATTTATTGTCTTCGTTTTTGAGGCAGAGTCTCAAAAACCTAGGCAGAGCACCATGATGTCACAGCTCACAGCAACCTCAAACTCTTGGGCTTAAGTGATTCTCTGGCCTCAGCCTCCCAAGTAGCTGGTACTACAGGCGCCTGCCACAATGCCTGTCTATTTTTTTTATTGCAGTTGTCATTGTTGTTTAGCTGGCCAAGGCTGGGTTCCAACACACCAGCCTCAGTGCATGTGACCGGCGCCATAACCACTGTGCTATGAGTGCTGAGCCAGGTTTTATTTTTTATGTTGTGTACTTTCCTAGCTTTGGTATCAAGGTAATACTGGCTTTGTAGAATGAGTTGGGGAGGACTGCTTCCTTCTTGATGTTATGAAAAAGTTTCTGCAATGTGGGTACCAGTTCTTCTTTGTAGGTCTGATAAAATTCAGCTGTGAAACCATCTAGTTTGGAGCCCTTTTGTGTTGGAAGATTTTTTTATTGATGCTTTTATCTCATTGGTCATTTGATCTTTTTAGGAGTTCTATTTCTTCCTGGTTGAACCTTGGGAGGTTGTGAATTTTCAAAAGTTTGTCCATTTCCTCAATGTTCTTGAGTTTATGTACATAGAGATTTTTATAGTATACTTAGGTGGTATTTTGATTTCTGTGGTATCAGTTGTAATATCTTCTTTTTCATGTCTGATTGAGCTTATTTGGGTCATTTTTTTCTATTTATAGTTAATCTAGTGAGAGGCTTATCAATTTTGTTTATCTTTTCAAAGAACCAACCTTTTGTTTTGTTGATCTTTTATATTATTTTATTGTTTTTATTTCATTTAATTCCTCTATTTTTATTTTTATTTTTTTGGAACTTCAGAATTTATTTAAATGGAGAAGCTGTCTGAACAGGAGGGAAGAGAAAATTAAAAAAATAACATCTATCAGAAAATAGCCAAAAGGCACATAGTGCACATTTTGTCCTTCCCTCTTACAAGTGAGGGACTAGAGGTAGCCTGGACACACTTTCAATCCCTGAATTCTAAACTTCATTGTACAAAATGCCACTTGAAATATGTATTAAAACCCTCAGCCCAAGACAGTTTTTCAAATCTGAAAGCACACAAGAGAGGTGGGGCTGAGACAGCATGGAATGTGCAGCCTTGGTCCCCAGGAGTTCTGGTGGGAGGACTGAGGCAGCACCTCCTCACACAGGCCACCCTGGGAAGGTCACAGGAATGAACAGGGAAAGATGCTGAGTGAAGGTGATAAGTACAAGTCTTGGCCCAAGCTGATCATTTCCATGATGGCTCATTTAGCATTTTCTACTTATGTTATCAAGTTCAATCCACTGAACTTAACTTAAAATTTTTAAAAATGGTAATGAAAAACAGTTATTAGAGAATTGCTATTTTTATGTTTAACAATTAAAAAAATCACTAGCTTTTATAAAAATTCCTTCCCACAGATCATTAGAATCTATAAAACAGCAGGAATTTCACAAGGACTGCGTGTAAGTTGTCCACTGGACTCCCAGACAGGAGTGACTCCCATTGTGGGTGGCCAATAATACCGTTCTAGGTCATGAAATTAGTATCCCATGATAAATACTTTACTCTGGGTGAAGACTGCATAAAGACACAATTGCTCATTCAGATGAAGCAGGAGTGACCTCGGAAGCACAGAACTTCCAGCTGAGAGCATCGCAATGCTCCTCAGGAGTCCTCCTCCTTGTCTTTAATTTCAGAAATTCTGTCTATAGATTTAAGGATCTTGGCAACAAGATTCAATGTTTCGGCTCAGGAAAACAGCTGCTTTATGGAAGCCTATGTGCTGTTCATGACAATGTGGAGGTTCTGCAAGGCCATATCAGTGTTCTGCTTCACAACAGTCACGCTGGCTCCCTCGCCTGACCTCAGAGCTTTGTTCTCATGTTTACAGTTGGAGACCTGAGCCTGGAGCAAATTTATTTCCTGTTTCAGTTTCGTGACGTGATTTTCTGCCTTTACAGCCCATTTCTGCTGAACCACAGACTCCAGGTCGTGGTAGTCACTCTCCTCCCTGATCATTTTTGCTTCTAATTTTCGCTCAAGTGTCCTCACCATTTCTGTTTGAGTTTCAGAGAAGCTTTGAACCTCATTCAGCTTTCTTCTTAGCTTAGAATTTTCATCTTTCAGAGCCTCATAACTTATCTGCAGCGTCTGTAGTTGTAGGTCTCTCAGAAACTCTCTGTGAGCTGTAAAGTCTGTGCCAGGACTCCCTGCTAGAGATTCCCAAGACACACGATAGTCTGTGTCACTCACTGTCCATGAGGGCAGAGACTTAGGCCCTGTCAGCTCCAACTGAGTGGAAAAAAATGACAGATATGTGCCACAGGGTGATGTGGCAGTGACCCTTGCAGAGTGCATCTGCTCCGTGGCTGGTGGCAGATAGGATCCAGTCTACCCATCATCCTCATCTTCCTCCTTGTCTAGGAGGTCGCCAGCTCCCTGTTGGGTCTTTGAAAAATGGCTGCTGATATTCTAGGCCATACCCCAGGAGCTGGTTGGTTGGAGAGTTGTGGTCGAGTCTCTGAGTGCCTTGAGGCATCCTTTGAATAAATTCTGTTGGTTATGTCTTCTTTGGCAAGCTGAGGTTCTTGGTTTTAAGAAATTCTTTAAAAGAGAATGGATATGCCTTTCAAGATCTTCAAGTTTGTCATCTCCAAAATGTGTCTCGTGGGCTCTGGATGGACCTTGCTTAGTACATTTCCCCTTTCCATAGCCAAAATCTGAATCTCCCATGGAAGCTAGCACCAGACTGGGCACATAGTACATAAAGGTTGGCTGAGTGCCAAAGAAGTGTGAGTCCTGGTCCCTGTCAGGGGGATGCACACAGTCTAGCTGGGGGAGACAAGACCCACACTCACAGAACACGGGAACATTGGGAACGACGACACTCCAGGCTTGGGACAGCGGCGTGGCACCCAGGTGGCGCGGGTAGCCCAACATCACCGCGGGACTGGCAGGCTGGACCTGCTTAACCTGGTAGCAGTGACTCCATGGTCCCAGCTCCGCTGGGCCCCAGCTGCCCACTGCCAGGCCAATGAGGCTGCTCCAAGCCTCCCCTCATTTAGTTCCTCTTTGTCCATAGTTATTTCTTTTCTTCTGCTGGGTTTGGGTTTGGTTTGCTCTTCCTTTTTGTAGTTCCTTGTGACTACTCATTAGTTTGTTGATTTGTGAACTGTCTGTCTTTTTGATGTAGGTATTTAAGGCTATAAATTTTTCACTTAGGACTGCTTTTGCTGAATCCTATGATTTTGGTAACTTGTGTTCCCTTTGTCATTTAGTTCAAGGGATCATTTGATTTCCATCTTTATTTCACCCTTGATACAGTTCAAGAGTAGGTTGTTTAATTTCCATGATTTTGTATCAGTAGCATTTATATATATAAATAGCAAATAGTCTGAAAAAAAAGTCAATCTCTTATAGTAGCTACAAAGAATATAAAATACTTAGTGATCAGTTTAACCAAAGAAGCAAAAGATTTATACAATGAATACTACAAAACACTTATGAAAGAAATTGAAGAAGACATAAAAAAATAGGAGAGATATTTTATGCTCGTGGATTAGAATAAATGATATTGTTAAAATGGCAATACTACTCAAAGCAATTTACAGATTCAATGCCATCTCTATCAAACTATCAATGATATTCTTCACAGGAATAAGAAAAATTCTAAAATTTACCTGGAATAACAGAAGGTCCCAAAGTAGCCAAAGTACTTCAGAGCAAAGAGAACAGAGTCATCATACTACATGACTTCAAAAATTCCTACAAAGCTATAGTAAACAAATCAGCATGATACTTGTATAAAAACAGACATATAGATCAATATAACAGACTAGAGAACTCAGATATAAATTCATGCATTTACAGCAGCTCATCTTCGGCAAAGGTGATAAGAACATACTGGGCACTCTCTTAAGAAAATGATTGCTGGGAAAACTGGATAACTATATACAGAAGAATAAAACTAGATTTTTATTTCTTGCCAATTATACAAAAGAGAAATCAAATATATAAAAGATTTAAATATAAAATATCAAACTGTAGGTGGTACCTGTGGCTCGGTGGGTAGGGTGCTGGCCCCATATACTGAGGGTGGTGGGTTCAAGCCCGGCCCCAGCCAAACTGCAACAGAAACTAGCTGGGCATTGTAGTGGATGCCTGTAGCCCCAGCTACTCAGGAGGCTGAGGCAAGAGAATTGCCTGAGCCCAGGAGTTGGAGGTTGCTGTGAGCTATGATGCTACAGCACTCTACTGAGGGCAATGAAGTGAAACTCTGTCTCTAAAAAAAAAAGAAGAAAGACAAGAAAAGCAAAAAGATAATATCAAACTATGAAACTACTAGAAGAAAACATTGGGGAAGCACTCCTGAACATTGGTTTGGGCAGATTTGGTTTTTTACAAGAACTGAAAAACACAAGCAATCAAAGCAAAAATTGACAAATGGGATCATAGTAAGCTAAAAAACCTACACAGCAAAGGATACAAAAACCAAGAAAAGAGACAAGCCACAGAATAGGAGAAAATATTTACAAACTATCTGACAAGGGATTAATAACCAGAATATATAAGGATCTCAACTCAATAGCAAATAAAACAAATAATATGATTTGAAATGGACAAAAGATCTGAACAGGTATTTTTTAAAACAAGACATAGAAGTGGCTAACAGATATATGAAAAAATTCTCAACATCACTAATCATCAGAGAAATGGATATCAAAACCACAATGAAATATTATCTTACCCCAGTTAAAATGGCTTCTATCAAAAAGACAGATGCTTCTGAGGATATAGAGAAAGGAGAACCTTTCCTTTTACACTGTTGGTTGGAATGTACATTAGTACAGTCACTATGCAGAACAGCATGGAGGTTTTGTAAAGAACTGAAAATAGAACTACCATAAGATACAACAATTCCACTAGTGGATATATATCCAAAAAGAAAGAAAGCAATATATCAAATATGTGCACTTTTGTGTTTATTGCAGCTCTATTCACAATAGCCAAAATAGGCAGTCAAACTAAGTGCCCATCAACCAATGAATGGATAAAGAAAATATGGTATATGATACACATGGAATATTATTTAGTGATATAAAAAAATGAAATCCTGTCATTTGCAGCAACATGGATGGAACTGGAGTTCATTAAGTTAACTGAAATAAGCCAAGCATAGATTACAAATATCACATGTTCTCAATCATATATGGGAGCTAAAAATTGAGCTCATGAAGATTGAGAGTAGACTAGTGATTACCAGAGGCTGGAAGGATAGGAAGATGAAGAGAAGTTGATTAATAAGTATAAATATATAGTTTGACAAAAGAATTAAGACCTAGCGTTAGACCAATAGGGTGACAGTAATTTGCAGTAATCCATTGTGTGTTTCAAGGTAGTTGAAAGAGAGGAATTGGAATGGTTCTAACACAAGGAATGGACAAATGATTGGGTTGATGGATATCCCAAGTACACTGATTTGATCTTTTATAAGTTATACATGTATGGATGTTTTAAATTATCACCCTCGAAGTATGTACATCTATTATACATTAATAAAAATATTGTCCAGTAAAAGAATAAAAACAAAGTTTTATTGAAGTATATTTGAGATAAAACAAATATACATTTAAAGTATGTAATTTGATAAATTTAGCATATGTACACACTTGTGAAATTATAATAAAAAATAAGATAGTGAACATATCCATTATCCCCCAAAGTTTTCTTATGCATCTGTTTACTCTGTCTTTTCAGACCCTCTCCATCTCCAATGATCTGTTTTCTGTCAGTATAGTTTACATTTTCTACAATTTAATATACATGGAATTGTATCGTATGTATTCTTTTAAAAAAATGCTCTTTTCGGTCAGCATAATTACTTGAGTTTAATCCCATTTGCTGTCAATGTCAATAGTTCATTATTTTCAGTGCTAAATAGTATTCCATTGTACGCATATACCAACATTTGCTTATCCAATCATGCATGGATGAACATTTAAGTTGTATTCAGTTTTTGGTTATTGCAAATAAAGCTGATTTGTACATTTGTATATAAGTCTTCATATGAACATACATTTCCTTTTTTGTTGAGTAAATACCTATGAGTGGAATGGCAAGATCCAATGGTGGTTGTATGTTTAACATTTTAAGAAACAGACAAACTGTTTAACAAAATGATTGTTTCTCATTTTACATCCTTACCAGAAGTGCGTAAGAGTTCCTGTTGTTCCACATCTTTGCCAACCCTTGATATTTTCAGTCTTTTTTTTTTTTTTTTACAATGAATTTTATTTTATTTTATTTATTTTTTCAGTTTTTGGTTGGGGCTGGGTTTGAGCCTCCCACCTTCAGTATATGGGACTGATGGCCTACTCCTTTGAGCCACAGGTGCTGTCCCTGTTCAGTCTTTTTTTTTTTTTAATATTTATTTATTTATTTTTTGGCTAGGGCAGGGTTTGAACCCCCCACCTCCAGTACATGGGGCTGGCGCCCTACTCCTTTGAGCCACAGGGGCCACCCCACTGTTCAGTCCTCTTAATGTTAAACATTCTAATAGATGTACAGTGACCTTCATGATTTTAACTTGGATTTTTAAAATGATGGATGATGTTGACTATCTTTTGACATGCTTATTTGCTAGCTAAATATCTTACTGATGTATCTATTCAAATGATTTGTTCATTAAAAAATGGATTTTTAAAAACTCCCGAGTTTTGAAAGTTCTTTATGTGATTGAAAGGCACAAATCCTTTATCAGATATCTGATTTTCAAAGATTTCTCCCTCTGTGTCTTGTCCTGTCAATCTTTTTTTTTTTTTTAATTTTACTGAATGGTAACTATGTACATTAATGCCCTTCTGGGGTACAGTGTGGGGTTTTCACATGCAATCTGAAATACTTCCATCAAACTGATCAACACAGCCTTCATGTCATTTTCTCAGTTATAGTTTTAAAACATTCTGATTTTACTCTTAGAGAGTTTCACTTGTACCCCTGTAATAAATACCTCAAAAATGGT
>CAUYQV010076929.1:0-66484 GCA_963574575.1 Galagoides demidoff
TATTAGTTTGCATTCCCACCAGCAGTGTAGAAGTGTTCCCTTTTCTCCACATCCATGCCAGCATCTCTGGTTTTGGGATTTTGTGATATGGGCTAATCTTACTGGAGTTAGGTGATATCTCAAAGTAGTTTTGATTTGCATTTTTCTAATGATTAAGGATGGTAAGCATTTATTCATATATCTGTAGGCCATGCACCTATCTTCTTTAGAGAAATTTCTCTTCAAGTCCCTTGCCCACCCTGAGATGGGATCACTCGTTCTCTTCTCGCTAATGTGTTTGAGTTCTCTGGGGATTCTGATTATTAAACCTTTGTCAGAGACATAACCTACAAATATCTTCTCCCATTCTGAGGGCTGTCTGCTTGCTTTACTTACTGTGTTCTTGGCTGTGCAGAAGCTCTTTAGTTTGATCAGGTCCCAATAGTGTATTTTTGATGTTGCTTCAATTGCCCGAGGGGTCCTCTGCATAAAATGTTCACCCAGGCTGATTTCTTCAAGTGTTTTCCCTACACTTTCTTCTAGTATTTTTATGGTTTCATGTCTTAAGTTTAAATATTTAATTCAGTGAGAGTCTATCTTAGTTAATGGTGAAAGATGTGGGTCCAGTTTCAGTCTTCTACAGGTCGCCAGCCAGTTCGTCCAGCACCATTTGTTAAATAGGGAATCTTTTCCCCACTCAATGTTTTTAATTGGCTTGTCAAAGATCTGGTAACGGTGAGTAGCTGGGTTCGTCTGTTGGCTTTCTATTCTGTTCCATATATCTACCGCTCTGTTTTTGTGCCAGTACCATGCTGTTTTAAGCACTATCGGTTTATAGTATAATCTGAGGTCTGATAGCGTGATTCCTCCTGCTTTGTTTTTATTCCTGAGTAATGCCTTGGCTATTTGAGGTTTTTTCTGATTCCATATAAAATGAAGTATTATTTTTTCAAGATCTTTAAAATATGACAGTGGAGCTTTAATAGGGATTGCATTAAAATTATATATTGCTTTGGGTAATATTGACATTTTAACAATTTTGGCTCTTCCCAGTCATGAGCATGGTATATTTTTCCATTTGTTAACATTTTCAGCTATTTCTTTTCTTCAAGTTTCATAGTTCTCTTTATAGAGATCTTTCACATCCTTTGTTAGGTAAACTCCCAAATATTTCATCTTCTTTGGCACTACTATGAATGGAATAGAGTCCTTGACTATTTTTTCAGCTTGGCTGCTGTTGGTATATATAAAGGCTTCAGGTTTATGAGTGTTGATTTTGTAATCTGAGATGCTGCTGCATTCCTTGATCACTTCTAGGTGTTTTGCAGTTGAATCCCTGGTGTTTTCCAGATATACAATCATGCCACCTTTCAAGACTTAGTCAGAAGCAAGTGGAAATGTTGAACAGACCTATATCAAGTTCTAAAATAGCATCAACTATACAAAATCTCCCTAAAAAGAAAAGCCCAGGACCAGATGGCTTCAAGTCAGAACTCTACCAAACCTTCAAAGAGGAACTAGTACCTATATTACTCAACCTTTTCCAAAACATGGAAAAAGATGGAATACTACCCAACACATTTTATGAAGCAAACATCACCTTCATACCCAAACCAGGAAAAGACCCAACAAGAAAAGAAAATTATAGACCAATATTACTAATGAATATTGATGCAAAAATATTCAACAAGCTCCTAACCAACAGAATCCAGCAATACATCAAACAAATTATACACCACGACCAAGTGGGCTTTATCTCAGGATCTCAAGGATGGTTCAACATATGTAAATCTATAAATATAATTCATCACATAAACAAATTAAAAAACAAAAATCATATGATTCTCTCAATTGATGCAGAAAAAGTTTTTGATAATATCCAGCATCCCTTCATGATCAGAGAACACTTTAAAAAATTGGTATCGAAGGGACATTTCTTAAACTGATAGAGGCCATCTACAGCAAACCCACCGCCAATATCGTATTGAATGGAGTTAAATTGAAATCATTTCCACTCAGATCAGGAACCAGGCAAGGGCACCCATTGTCTCCACTGCTCTTTAACATTGTAATGGAAGTTTTAGCCATCACAATTAGGGAAGAAAAGGTGATTAAGGTAAGGTGACCTGATTTTAACATTGGTAAAGTGGGACACTATTGAAGGGGGTGGGGGGTGGGGGGGCTATTGGCTATTGGCAGAGCTGTTTATGGTTAGGGACCCTCTAGAGAGAGGGGGGGACTACTTGTTTGTTCCAGACAGTTTGGCTCCTTCTGAGCTAATTGTCCTTGCCTAGAAGCAAGAGAGGGAGCCAGTATCTTTCTGACACCAATCCCACCTGGGTGACCTTGCCCAGGAGGGGAGTAGAGAGTTTACATTAGCCTTTTCATTTCCAAATGAAGTTACATTAACCTCTTCATTCCCAAATGGAGTTATATTAACCTTTTCAGCAGCCAAAAACTGTATATTCCCTTCCCATTCTCCTGCCCTTCCCTAACTTGTAGTGCATTCTTTCCAAAAATTTGAACTTTTTAAAAACACCGCGGGACACAGGACAAATTGTTAAAAATCAGGACTATCCCTCAAAAGTGGGATGTCTGGTCACCTTAGATTAAGGGCATCCATATAGGGTCAGATGAGATTAAACTTTCACTTTTCGCAGATGATATGATTGTATATCCAGATCCAAGTTCTAATCCCAGCCTCACCACTTACAGGCTGAGTCAAATTGGACTTGAGTTCTCATCCCAGCCTCACCACATATAGCTGAGTGAAACCAGACCCGATTTCTAATCCCAGCCTCACCACTTATAGGCTGAGTGACCATGGACAAATTACCAGTCTCACTGAATTTCAATGTCCTCCTCTGTCACAAAAGAAAAACAATACCTCACAGAACTCCTGTGAACGTTCAAATTGATAATGCGTGTTTTGTAAGTTTTGGTGGTTTTCCTCCCCTATTCCTTGAGCCCCTTGCTATCTCATTGTTCCACACTGTATCTTTATGAAGAAGGGAAGACTGGTTTTCCTTGTTATGGTTGGGAAAACACTAAAAACATTGATAGTAAATTCACACATCTGAACGTATCCTTGTCTAGGACTATCCAACTCATTCCTTTTTATTCTGAGCCACTGCATTCTGAATATAACTTAATTCACATTGATTCTTTACTTTGTAAAAATAAATTACTCTTCTTTTTTCCTTTTATTAGAGCTATCTCTCAGACAAAAGGATATAGTCTTGGTATTGATAAAATGTCTCTGTAAAGAGCGGGGCAGAGCCAGGCACAGTGGCTCACACCTGTAATCCCAGCACTTGGGAGGCCGAGGTGGGTGGATCGCCTGAGCTCACAAGTTGGAATCAGCCTGAGTGAGAGGGAGACCTCATCCCTAAAATTAGCCAGGTCTTGTGGTGTGTACCTATAGTCCCAGCTACTTGAGAGGCTGAGGCAACAGATTCACTTAAGCCCAAGAGTTTGAGGTTGCTGTGAGCTATGATGCTATGGCTTTCTACCAAGGGTGACAAAGTGACACTCTGTCTTAAAACAAAAAAAAAAAAAAGGGCAGGGCAGAGCAAGCACATTACAAATCTCAATAAGGTATTACTCCCATGCCCCCATGCACATTCAGAAGTTCCTTGCTTTCATGCAACTATTTCATGTCTCCTCCGCTGAATCTTAGAATCATCACAAGATTCTACAACCTTCCTCTTCATGTAGATTATTTAAAACCTGCTTATACAGCCACGCTCCGCTCATGCCTTTTCTCTACTAACAGTTTTTTCCCTATGACTCACGGCCACCTCTGCCCCATCTGCCATTAAAAAAAAATCATCTCTTCCTTTCTCTCCATCCTGCCCTAACCACCCTGCTAGTGTGGCTCCTGTAAGTGTGATCTCACTTACTGTCTTTGTTCACTGGATGACAGGGTCCAGAGTCCACGAGTAGTGTCCCATTTTCTTGGAGACAATTTTATGTGGGTGTTTCTTACCACAGAGCTTTGCTGCAGGTCCACAGTCAGTATTTTCTCCCCTGGCCCCTATCTAATGCCAGTGAGCCACCCACAACTGAATGTGTGTGTTACATGAAAGTTAATATCATTGTGGTTTGGTATCAAATTATCTGTATGTGTATCCTAATTCTATCAATTTACTTTGTGGCTGATTATTTACTACTTCATTTTGGTCACGCTACCTCCCTGTATCTCAATTATTTGACTCTAAAATGAGATCATGGTGATGCCTTCTTGAATGACTATTGTAAAGTTTAAATGGGACATCCACAGGCTTGAAACAGAGCCCAGCACGTAGGAAGCACTCAATCCATGTTAGCAATCAGTATTCTTATATAATAGTAATAAATAACTTAAGCAGGAATTCCAATAGTCAATAGACTGGATTTCTCGATTTAAAGTGTTTAAGCATTTCATCCAGAATTCCAGAGAATTTCTTCTCTTTATAGAGAGATAAATGTGGAGGCTCATAATGGTTTGATTTATTTGGAGGGCAACTTTAAAAGGCCTCTCTTCTGTATAAATTCTTCCTGAATTTCCTCATCTTCATTGATGAGATTATGCACCTTCAATGGAGGTAAAGTCCATATAATATTTATTTTCTGTTTATCTTTTGAAGTGTAAATGACTTGGAAGTTGGAAGTGGGCCAATACTAATTTGCATAGTTCTCTCATAGTAATGAGTGCACTTCTGTGAATTAGAACTAACTTTTTAAAACCTGGTGAGGTATTTTAACCAAAAATTTACCCCAAAACACCAAATCACCTTCCCTAGCATTAGATCACAGTCTAGGAAAAGCAGCACCTACAGACTCACAGAGAATCTTTCTGAAAGTGTTAAGGGTTGGTTTCTTTTACTAATCGACTAATTCATTTAGTGCTGTTCGACTTCACATGTCACAGGATCAAATGGATTGCAAGTTTGATATTAGGCTGACTCACCTAGGAATACAAATTTTTCTTGTTCCTTTACCTTTTTCAAGTAAATTAATAAATTCCTACTCACCAGCTCAGTCAAGATTATTTTTGCTACCCTGAACTAGTCTAGTAGTAGCTCCAGTCAAATTGCAAATTGGAAAATTTTGCTGCTAAAGGTATTTTTATGCACAATTTAATAACTCAGCTACCTGCAGCCCTGGGCAAAATATATAGCTTGTAGGCTGCTTGTTGGCAAAGTCACAGATAATTATATTAATTTAAATTATGGATGCTCACCCCAATAAATGTTGAAATTATCTGTGAAAAAGCAAGGAGTTGAGGGCGTTACTGCAACATTGTTTCATTTGCCACAAGTGTATTTTCATCTTGGATAGCTACCTCAGTCTGGCAATCAGTTATTTTAGGCAGGGGGATAAAACAAGGAAAGCACACTCATTGTAAGTGGGTTACAAATATTTTTACCTAACCCCAATTCTGTAGTAGCTCTAGAACCAGATGTTAAATGAGAAAGGTTACTTTTCTAAGTGGTAAGCATTGCTAAATAAAGTATCTCAAAGGCCTATTTAGTAAGAATTCCAAGGAATCAAGTATTGATTGACTTGACTTTATCGACAAATTGACTTTATCGACAAATTGCTTTTCGTTTATTTCATCTTTGAGCATCTATTTTTATACGGCATTATACTAGGAAGTTGGGATATATCAATAAATAAAATTGTCAAAGGTTTCTAGCATTGTGGAGCCCAGATCCCACTGTGGGCTAGGGTAGGGAAACTTAATAAACAACAGATGTGATAAGTAATATTTTGGTATATTAGAAGGTGATATGGGAAAAGAAAACTGGAGAAAGGTGAATTTAGGTGAATTTGGAGTAGGGAAAGAGGTTGCAGTTTGGAATGGTTTAGTGCCACAGAACTGGAGCTTCTCCACCCATGTGGGGAAGTGGAGAAGTGGCAACAAAGGGTAAATACGTCTCTATTTCAGCAGAGAACATGTCAAGGTATTAAAAGTATATCTTACTCTCCCCTTCTCCCACCTGCTGGAATGCAATTGCTTGCCTTGTTTCTCAGAGCTACAGATGAAATAAATTATTTAAAACCCAAATGATAGTGCCTGAGCTCTCAGATCCTATGAGATCCTGCCTAATTTAAGCCCTGGTAGGTAGCCTACTTCCCATTAGTAGTCCCAGGTCACAAGGATGGAGAAAGAAAGCATTGAATGAGATATACAGCTCAATTTACTGAGCTCTTATTAGTACAATTTTATCCAATTTAATTCAATACAAAATACAGAAGTTCTTATGGATCCTTAATTGTATTGTAAGACAATAGCAAATAAATGAACTGTCTAAAAGAAAAATACCAGGCAATACTAAAATGTGTGAAAGAGAAAGTTCGCTATAATCTGTAGTTAGTCCACAGCTTTCTGGAAAAGTGAGCCCAAAGTTAAACCTTCGAAAGCTCTAGGATAGTTTTAATGCAAATAAAGGCGATTAGGGAAGAGGTAAGAGCTTTCAGGGAAGTCAGCAGTCCCAGGATAAAAGGTCTAGCTGAGGAACTTCTTGACTAGAACTTGGCACTAGACTAGCAAGGATTTACAGGGTCCAAAGACTTAGCTGGAAGGCTAAGAACTCTCTGTACTAGGCCGAATGGAGCAGCCTCTGTGGAGCCAGGCTAGATTTGAGGAAGTGATTCTACTATCTTCCACCTTAAAAAGGGAGGTTGAAGATAATTATCTCTGTAAAACAAAAAAGTGCCTTCTTTCGTTTCAATTACATGGGTATATTCACCTAGTCTAAAAGTGTGGCCTCAGGCCTGCCATAGACTTCGGACTAGAGTCCGGAGGAAGTTTAAATACAGGGACTGAGCAGGAGAGAAGCGAAAGAGAAGCCGAGAGGGGAAGCTGCTGGGGAGGAAGAGGGTACCCCCAGGACACGTGGTTACCGCTTACACCCCGCAAGCGGCCAGGGACGCTTCTGGACAGATCAGAATAGCCAGTAGCGGAAGACACCTGTATTCCTGCAGGCGAGTTCTAGGAAGCTGGGCAATCTGCAAAGGTCAGTTCCCAGCAGTGAGCTCGGTCCACGTGCAAACCAAGATTTGGGAAAGGAGCGGGGTGGGTGGCGTGGCCGACGCTCGCTTCTCCTCCCATTCCTCCAGCCATGGCCCCCATCCAGTCCCACTCTACTCCACCTCGCCCCCAGATTTTTGTTGGAATGTCTGTCCTTAATAACCGCCCCCAGCGGCCCCCAGCGGCGGAGCTGCTCCCCTGGCGGGCGCCACGAAGACCCGGAGAAGTGGAATCTCACTTTGCAAGTCGGAGCGCGGGAGGCCGGCGCTGGGCATGCTCAGTCACCGCGCGCGTCCGGCTGCTGCTCGCGCTGCGCTGGCTGCGCGCGCTGGGCTCGGGCTGGCGCCTAGTCCGCCCTACAGTCCCCGCGCGGCTGCTGGGCATCAGAAGGCCGATCCTTCGCCGCCTCGGAGCGCCTCGGCCCCACCTGGCGTCTGTCCCCGCACCCACAACCTCCTGTCCCTCCTGTCCCTGTCTTAGGGAGGCGAAGCTGGTGCTGGTTTCTGCCAGGCGACACAGACCGCTCTGCAAACCCCTGCCAAGGACCTGCGAACAGATCCGGAGACCAGAAACCCCTTGGTGGTGGCTCTTTCTGGTAGCACTTTGCCTGAAGTGGGGTCGCCGCAGAGTTTCTCCTCGCCTTTCAATGCAAACACTATGCGGAGAGCAGTTGGCTTCCCTGCGCTGTGCCTGCTTCTCCATCTGCACGCTGCAGGTAAGGGGCTGCCGGGCGCCGAGCTGGAGCTGTGGGTGAAATAGGAAGCTGCACACGCTGGAGGACTCGAGGAAAAGCTTGCCTCGGAAGGGAGCTTTAGACAGGCAGAGCTGAGCAGCACTTGCCAGGGAGGGTTGAGGGACTCTGCACCTGTTGGAAGACTGAGGCTGAAAACTTAAGCTAAAATTAGCTCTTGATTTTTCTTTACCTTGTACAAATAACGGTGAACATTTTCAATACGAAAACAGGTTGGCTTCCTTCTCTCCCTCCCTTCCCTGCAGCAGGACTCTCTGCTCCTGCTCCTAGGCTATGCCCTTAACTGCCAATTTTTCAGAAGAGGGCCAAGACCTCCTACTAGATGTCACCTTTCCTACTGCAGTGGCTACGTTCGTACGGTCTTGGTTTAACGAGCGCTCACGGGGAGGCAGTTGCTGTAACCTAAAGGAGCACTTCTCCTCCCAAAAGATCGGAATACATGGCTTACGTTAATGATATTGCTCCAGGCTCCTTTGGCCCCTGCTCTTGTCACTCGAATTTTCTAAACCAATAAGAGAAAGGAAAGGGTTCAAATAGAATCGGTTTTCAGCACCATGGCCAGTGCCCGCAGAGGCAGAATAAAAACCCAATTAAATTTCAAAGCCGACAACCGTGGAGTAGGCACCGACCCTGGGACATATTTGATCAAGTCTGACCAAAAGTAGCAGGGAGGCTGCTCCCAAATATAAACATATCTGATACCAGAACCAATATCGAGTCTCCTATGGAGATAAACCTCAGGAAATACCTGGGGAATGTTGCATGTGATTCTGCTGCTCGCGGATGCACAATACCTCTGTCCAACACAGAGATTTGCTAGATTAAATCCGTTACCATTTTAACACTACCACGAACCAAAATAAAATATGGCAGAGAGATTTTAGAAACCCCACTGCGACAGCAGTTGTCCATGCGATAGTCCCGTAGCCATCGAAAACGAGGCGTTTTCCTGGAGGTTGCTTCTCATTCGGTCACACTTACTCCTTCATTCTAACATTTACTGAGTGTCTACTATGTTCCGAGGGTGATGAGGAACAGTGATTGTTGTGAAATCACAGTCTTTGTGGTATCTTTGCAAAAGAGTGGGTGATTTATTTTTGTATGTGTAATCATGGGCTGCGATATGCTGCTTTTTGATTCTAGCTTCCTGCTATTTAAATGTATTGTGAATATTTTGAGTAAATAATGTAAATAGTCTTAAAGTTCTAATTAAGTACGTATGTTAATTGTTATAATTATGATGTTATAGTGTAGGTTGTCCATAGTACTTTTATCTTTTAAAAATCAGAAAATAGCTATGACTTAAAAAAAATTAAATTTTTTGCAAACAGCTGTAGTGAATTCTTTTATTACTACACGCAATTCTCTAATCTTAAAATAGGGGATGAAAACACACATTGGGTTGAGTTTTATATTCATAACTCTTTAGTGATAGCACTAATACTAATATCCATTTCCCCCCCCCATCTTAATTCTTATCAACTTTGCTAATGGGTTGGCTGGTCCACCAAGAACATCAGTGTAGAGTTGGGGTTTTTTTGCAGTTTTTGGCCAGGGCCGGGTTTGAACCCACCACCTCCAGTTTATGGGGCCAGTGCCCCACTCCTTTGACCCACAGGTGCTGCCCTAGGGTATTTTTAAAAACTAATATGCAAAAAAATTGTAAAGATTACATCTTAAGTAATTATAGCTTAAAAGTTATAAATAAAATTAAGCATACAGAAAGCATTCTTAAATTTATTATAGAAAAACATTTCAGATGAGGAAAATAGAGGATGTTTGGTTACCAAAGGGGAAACCTAGACATAGATTATACCTGGAACTCTGCCAAAGGCTGTATTAGCAAAGCCAACCCAGTTCATCTCTACTTTTGTTAATTTTCAAAAATAAAGACATGGCTTGTCTCCCATAGCACAGCAGTTAAGGGCTGGCCACATGCACCGAGGCTGGCAGGTTCAAACCTGGCTTGAGCCAGCTAAACAATAATGACAACAACAACAACAACAACAACAACAACAAAAATAACCAGGCATTGTGGTGAGTACTTGTAGTCTCAGCTACTTGGGAAGCTGAGGCAAGAGAATCACTTAAGTCCAAGAGTTTGAGGTTGCTGTGAGTTGTGACACCGTGCCACTCTACTAAGCATGATATAGTGAGACTCTGTCTCAAAAAATAAGAAGAAGAAAGGAAGAAGATTATTCAACCAATTTTAATTTAATAAAGCAATGCATTGTAGAGATTTATTATACCTTAGTTGCAGGATGCTATATAGAAATTAATTTTGTCCATATTTAATATAGTGCTTTACATAGGTGTTTTATCACAGCAGATTGTAAGTTTAATATTGTAGCTGTCTTCCCAGTTTAATTTTAAATGGACTTTAATTTTAAACAGTAATTTGTGGGTCATAAGCTGTCATCAGATTAAAATTCATCACAGTTATCTAACAACATCTTTAGGCCTTTCCATCAGAACTGAAACAAACACAGATTTCTTTGTGTGAGCTCTTAGAGACTTTGGCAATAAGAAAATGAGTGTGTGGGAGGACAGAGATCACCAAGTTGCTGATTTCTCTACTTGTTAAATGTCTAGTTTGTTACTTTTACAGAAATCTCTTCTTTTGGGACAGAGGCAGACTTCATAAAGATGGAAAATAAATTTTATACATTCAGATCTCTTTGACTGAAAAGCTCGTTGATCCAGTTCAGTTATGCCCAGGGTGCCAGCAACTACTTTATGCTGATCAACAGATGACATGCTAGAATGCTTTAGAGATGGGGGAAATTGGCTGACAGGATATGAGTGCTCTTCTTAGCTCTACTAGGAACTATTGCTTTTGGTATAGCCATTCCCCTAACAGTAAAGTAGTGAATTGTTTTCAACTTAAGTGCCATCTCTAATCATTTGGTTACAATTGCCTAAGACACTGTAGAGAAACCCAATAGGATAAGTACTGTGATCCATTTATAATGGCCATGGGACCCAACAGTGGAGAGGGGTGTAATTGACAGCTCTGGGTAAGGTAACCCTAAGGAATTTCTGAGCAGGGATCTTGTTAGAAGCTGAACTCCATTCTATCCATGGCAGCTGATTTTCATAAATCTGCTTACAAAGATAGTTATAGCTATTGTCTGTTCCACTGCTTATTTTGTAGGTGGTAAAACTAAGATCCAGAATAGTGAAGTGCTAATTAACAGCATAGTAAGAATAAACACCAAGGTTTCCAGGCCTGTGACTTCATACTACACAAAACCATATCCTTGTTCTAATCAGTGAGGCTACGGTTGAGTTAGTGGTTTCAGATCCTTTTTACCTAACTACTCATATTCTTTACTCCTTCTGTGAACAAATTCATAAACTCCAGTTGACAAGACTACTTTGGTAATAGTAAGGAAGGTGATTAAAAGCTACCCCAATAATATGGATAGTAAAAAGATAATTATGATCAATAAATAATTTATTTTCTTCGATGTCTCTTTGTTTGCTGGAAAAGCTCATTCCATTTGAGGAGATGATATTTGTAGAGAAGTATTTCAGTTGTAAAGAAGTAAATTTATTGGGAATTAAAAAAATTCTTATGTAAAAGCATTATTTTCCCTAGTGAAGGATTTTCTAAGAAAACACAGAAACTGACTTCAGTATGTTATTCTCCATCTGCAAGCTTTGGCAAACTTTTTTTTAAAATTTCCACATTATTCTCAGTATCACCCTTTCAGAATGGCAAAAAGACCACCTTCAGTGCACCTCCTGAAACCATCTCTGCACTCTAGGAGGAGTGCATAGTTAACTTCTCTAGTCTTCAAGAAGGAAAGGTTTCTACGATGAGGCCAAGAATATCTGAGAGGCCATTTGCAGAAGCACCATCCTCAAAGGAAAGATTAAACTGTTAGGAAAATGATATGCTGTTTTTTTCTTTCTTTCTTTTTTTTTTTTTTTTTGAGATTAATATGAGGGTACAAACCATTAGATGACAATGTTGGTGTGTGTTAGGGAAGGTCCCTGTTGTAGTTGCGTCCCACCCCCAGCAGGTGTGCCATATACCCTCACACTGTGTCGGTTCCTCCTCCCTCCTTCCCCTCTCCCTCTCCCCAACTTGAAGTGAATTGCGATTCATTTTATTTTAAGATTGTTAAATGTTACCCAGAACTGCAAACTCTAAACCTGATAAATCTTATTAGAAATTGCTCAACACAGTTCTTACAATAGCCCAGATCCCGCTGGACACTGCCCTCCCCATACCTCATGGCGTCACCTTTCACTGCTTTCCGCTTTTAAAAAAATTTTAAGCCTTGTTGGTTTCCTTTCTATTCCTAGAAAATGCCAGGCACTCACACACCTCCTAATGGTTTGCTGTTTTCTTTCTCCTGATCTCCATAGCTTAATTCCTCAGATAATCTAAGTCTTTACTCTAATGTTATCTTCTTAGTGGGGCCCTCATTGTCTACTTCATCCTCATCCTCCCCTAAAAACAAAACTAAACAAAAAATCTCTGGTCCCCCTTCCCTGATCAACCTTTTCCCAGAGGTTTTTACCACCAATATGTATTTCACTTATTTGTTTTGTTTATTGCAGTTCCCCCTCTATGCACTAAAATATAAGCTTCCTGAGGTCACATATTTTATCTATTTTGTTTATTGCTTGATCTACTTTTAGCTCTTGGAGGAATTTCCACACTGTTTCCCACTGGGGTCGCACTAATTTACATCCCCACCAACAGGAAGTGCATAAGCCTTCCTGTTTACCACATCCCTGCCAAAATCTATTGTTTTTTGACTTTTTAATAAAGCCATTCTGAAAGAAGTTAGGTGGTATCCCATTGCGCTTTTAATTTATATTTCCCTGATGACTAATGATGTGCTTTTTTTCATGTTTGTCAGCCATTTGTATGTCTTTTTGTTAAAAATGTCTGCTCATTTTTTGCCCACTTTTTAATGGGATTATTGTTTTTTCTTGCTGCTTTGTTTGAGTCCTTGTAGGTTCCGGATATTAGCCCTTTGTTAGAAGTACAGTTTATGAATATTTTCTTCCATTCTGTGGGTTGTCTATTTATTCTTCTGATTACTTATTTTCTTAGACAGAAGTTTTTAAGTCCTATTCATTTATTTTTACTATTGTTGTATTTATCTTGGGGTCTTAGTCTTTGTCTAGGCCAATATCCAGAATTTTTCCTGTGTATTATTCTAGAACTTTTACAATGTCGGTCTTAATTGAAGGCTTTAATCCACGTTGAGTTAATTTTTGTGTGGGGGGGGAGATAGGGATCCAGTTTCATGCTTCTTCAGGTGGCTCTTCCCAGCACCATTTAATAAATGAGGCAGCCTTTCCCTGGTGTGTGTTTGTGTATGCTTTGCTGAAGATCAGTTGGTTATAGGTAAATGTTTTTTTTCTGGATTCTGTATTCTGTTCCGTTGATTTATGTGTCTACTTATATACCAGCAGCATGCTATTTTAATACTGGTATAGACTTGTAGTATAATTTTAAATTGGATAATGTGATACCTTTAGATTTATTCTTTTTGCTTAGTACTGCTTTGATTATTCAGACACTTTTATGATTCCATATAAAATTTAGGGTTTTTTTTCTAACTCTATAAAAATTTTGATATGTTGATGGGAATTGAATTTAATCTCTAAATCATTTTGAGCAGCATGGGCATTTTAATAATATTGATTCTTCCAGTCCATGAGCATGGGATGTTTTTCTATTTGTTTGTGCCATCAACAGTGTCTTTCATCAGTGTTTTGTACTTCTCCTGGTGGAGACCTTTCACCTCCATGCATAAGTATTTTGTTATTTTTGCATCTACCTTAAGTGATACTAAGTTCTTGATTGGATTCTCAGCTTGGCTGTTATTAGTGTGTAGAAATATTACTAATTTGTGTACATTAACTTTTTAACCTAAGACTTCACTGTCTTTTATCAATTTTGGTAGTTGTTTAGAGGAAATCATACCCCACGTTGCACCTTGTAAAACTTCCGGGATGCATTATCCATTCTCAGCCTTCTCTATTTTGATCTTTATCTACTTCTCCACCAACTCCAACCCTTATCCTATCATCCTACTGTTGAACATACTTAAAGAGGTTATAACACGATGTTACCTCTTTGTCAATGAATATCTGGAGTGTTTATCTACTTTGATCACTTCTTAAATTTTGAAAATTTTTATCAGTTGGTTTCCCATGGACAGACATGACTCTCCAGCTTCCCTCTTACCTGTCCAGTCATTTCTCAGTTTATAAATTTAAGTTGTCCTCTGAAGACTGCTAAATGGCTGGTGCTCTCTAGAGCTTATCTTTCCATATTCTTTTTTTGCTCCTTTCTCTCTGTACAATCTCCCAGGATAATTATATTCAGATCTACATATGTCAGAGATTTTAAAATGTGTATTTATAGCTCAGATATCTCTATTTAACTCCAGTCCTATATTTAAAATTAGAAGTCATTAAATAGTCCACAAGACTCTTATATCTACCTGTTTATACTCAGCATTCACATCACAATTGCTCTTATAAATATTCTCTATAATTGTGAATAACATCAGGATCCCCCACAATCACCCAAGCCTGCAACTAATAATCCATCCTAGATCTTTCCTTTACTGCTTTCATCCAAAGGTCACGAATTCTTCTCATCGAGTCTTCTCCACTTTAATGTCCATGTCACTGCCTTGGGACAAGTCCTTATTTTTGGTATAGTATCTTATAATAACCAATCCATTCATCATGATAATTTCAGAAGCAAAACTCTAAACAACATGTGAATCATATTCTACAGGTATCTCCTTATTCCTTAGAGTAAATTCCAAACTCATTAAATGGCTAAGTCTTCACTGATCACGTCTTCCTAAGTCTATCTTTACCATCTGTTATGATGACCTCCTTTGCATACTATTATCTTACTGACATCAAATTTTTGTTGGTTTGTCATGCCTCGCATCATTTCACATATTGTTCCATTTCTCTTCCATATACATATTCTCTAATTTTTTTCTATATAACTCTTTTATCAACTTCAAATCTTGATCAGATGTCTCCTACTTGAAGAATTCTTGTTTTCTGATGCCCTACTTCATTTAAGTAGCTTTCCTACTTTCACTTCAGGTCTTGTATATTCCTCTGTCAATGCACTTAATCTGTACACTAAAGCTTTTTGGTTAAAAAAATGAAAAAACTTTTTGAGAACAAAAACAGAATAGTAGGTTTTATGTCTGTATACCTACTCCCTAGAACTGTGGTTGTTACCTAGTATACCATCAATAAATGTTCAGTGAATGAATAAATATATTCAGGAAGTATTTGGCAAAATAATTTATGATTAAGTTGCAAATTAAGTTGCATTAACAAAGAGATTACATTTCATCTTCATAACCATAAAGAGGAAAAATGACTTTACTACTTTTCCCACAATCTAAGTTATATTTACCCTCAATTAAATTTATATTTATGTTACAAAGAAATGGCAATGGGAAAGAAAATCCTTTATTTATACACAGTCCTCAAATTTGTGTTCCATGGGCTGGATGCTACCATGATGTAGTTGCATGTTGAACTCTTCCTAGTTAAATAGACACTCCTAGTTATATCCTAGTTTTAGTGCTCCAGTGCAGAGCCTCAAGCTGTCACCCTGGGTAGAGGGCTGTGGCATCACAGCTCATAGCAACACATCCAACTCCTGGTCTTAAGTGATTCTCTGGCCTCAGCCTCCCAGGTAGCTGGGACTACAGGCACCCGCCACAATGCCTGGCTATTTTTTGGTTGTAGTTTTCATTGTTGTTTAGCAGGTCCGGGCTGGATTCAAACCTGCCAGCTCTGGTGTATGTGACTGGCACCTTAGCCGCTTGAGCTACAGTGGCCAAGCCTCTTTCAGTGCTTTTTAAGAGTAGCAATGAAATGGTACATATACAATGGTACATTGCAAAACTATTAAGAATAGAGTATAAATGTCTTACCACAACAAATAAGCAAGCGAAGTGATTGTTACATTAATCAGTTCAATGTAAGCTTTCCACACTGTTTATCAGTTCAGCACATTATACCCCATAAATGCATTAATGTACACAGTCGTGATTTAATAAAGAAAAAAATAAGTTTTAAAAAAAAGAGTAGCGATGAAATGAATGTCTTTATTTTAAAGAGATAAGAAAGTTAGGCCACATGCATGAGAGTTTTGCACTAAGGAATAGACCCAGAGCTTCTAACTCTGATTACTGATGGGCAGCATCTTCTATTAGCAACTACAGGCCACTTAGTCATTCAATCAGGTGGAAGTGTGAGGCAGTGGTTTCAATAAATTAAGAACAAAAATTACCTAATCCTCTCTTGTTCCCTCAAATGAAATGCAAACCATCATAGCAAATGTCTGAGTATTTGGATGGTGGCATACATTTTATATGTAGATGGTCTTTATAGAACAATAAAGTTTTTAGATCATTTTTAATTATGGGGAAATCCTTACACGTAATGAGTAAATACTGTTTTATGAATTATAAAAAGTCACTTTTTATGAGATGAAGGGATCACAATTCAAAAGCTTATTCATTGCGATTAGTATTAGTGATAACAGGATGTTAGCTTTTATGGTAAGTTTATTGTCCAGTTTTTTAAAAGCTGCTCTGTGAAGTCCAATTCAAAAGATAGAGAAAGCCATTTTTCCCATTAGAAGGGGACTTGAAAGATTCTACTTGGCCAATGAATGTATTTTTCATCTTCAAAGCACTTGTGAGTGCTGATACATTTAGAGTAGCACTGATGTTTCCCCACATCAAGGATTTTAACAGTTATGAAAAAGAAATGTTTAATGGTAAGTTATTATTTTAAGATCAAATTTCCTAATGCTTATGGACCATATAATGTAACTATAAGTGCCTATTATTGTAATGATACTTGCCACAGAAAGACAATTAGTAAATTTATATTGTGAACATTAGCACAGTCCATTTAAATCATTTTTGCTTATAATGACAATCTAGACCAGCAGTTCTCAACCTATGGGTTGAGACCCCTTTGGGGGTTGAATGACCCTTTCACAGGGGTTGCCTGAATACATCCTGCATATCAGATATTTACACTACAATTCATACAGTAGCAAAATTACAGTTATGAAGTAGCAACGAAAATAATTTTATGGTTGGCAGTCACCACAACATGAGGAACTGTATTAAACGATCGTGAAGGTTGGGAGGTTGAGAACCACTGATCTAGACATTCTTCATAATCAAATCTCATTTAATTTCAATGTATTAAGATCTTGATGTCCATTGAAACTGGAGCCATATGGACCAACAACAGAGCAAAGCTGATTGTTTATGTTATACCGCAGTCTAGATCAACATGTCTGCTGGCACTGGAGCAAATAGGAACATAAATTATTTTTTTCCCAGTTCATATCTAAAGCAATGTCTGTTTCTTAACCTATGAGAAGAGTGGCCTAAGGTGATCCTGAACTACTGGTTCCTTGGAGAGGGGCACTACATGACTGCAGAACATCTTACGGCAATATGCCGGCCTGCACAGTTGTATGTACAGAGCTCTACAGCTATTCCACTGTAATAGTGATTTTGCTTATTTGTTGTGGTAAGACATTTATACTTTATATAAACTGGTGGAGACTGGGGGGGGGGCGGGAAATGAAGCAATATGCACAAAAGCCCAGCATCAGCGCCCACGATGGGTGATGCCCCTTACCTGGGAAGGCTGCTCAGGCATAACACCATGTGAGTGGGGTTGAAAGACCATCCAATCATTAACATAAAGGTGTGGCTTTCTGTTAAAAACAATTGATTTTCTTTGCCTTCTTGCTTAAAGACCATTTTTCAATAAATTCTCCCTAAGGAAAAGGAAATAGCTTGAGCAGAAGTAAAGAGAAAATTTAAATAAGGGGGAAAGTGCCATATTCTGGAATAACTTTTAGCAGAGCACCATAGTAGTTAGAGTTAAGTGGGATATCTGCAGAGCCACACTGTCGCACAGTTAGGGGACACAGACTTCAGCTGACAAATGATTAAATGTTATCTTGGAGCAATTTTTTATTCTTTTTTGGGAAGAATTCTAGAGGGAAGCATACGTGCCTAAAATACCTCTGGATCTTAGCTGTTTTTTTTTTTTTCCAATTAATCGTGAGGTGCATAGTTTCCTGTTCTATAGGCATGAACCTGACCTCAGGTGCAGGTTGGTAGTAGACTATGAAGCTCCCAGATACGTTCCCCTCTCTCTCAGTACTTTACCTAAAAGTTCCATGTAATCATGGGTTCTAGCAGCATGTCTTCAGCAAGTCCTGTCGAAATGAATATGAAATACAAATTTCTCTTGGGTTTGCCTAATGGTTAGTGAAAATGTGTAACATTTAAATAAACACCATGAATCTAAATGTCTCGTTGTTACTGCACTGCCTTGCTTAACAGGCTTATCGTAGAAGCCACTTCCCTAACTGGTCTTTCTAAAGACCCACAAGGGATGAGAAATTCAGGGATAGAACAGGGCTGCTACCCATTGTTCTTAGGCCTCCCATCTGTGCTCTGCTGCTCTGGCCACCTTCTTCTCTACTGACCAATTGACACTGTCCTACTTACCATTTGTAGCTGATGGAGCTTCTAAACCATTGGGCTCTAGGTACTTGCAGAATGCTGCCCATGGTTCTACACACTGGTGAAGACAGGGCTTTCTGAATGTAAAAGGATAGAGAGAATGGCATGGATATGGGAAGAACATAAGAGGGATGATCAGGTCAAATATCACCTCAACCTGTACTCTGGATTCCCCCAATACCTAGGCTACTGAGCCGTAACTCGTCTGCCAAGACTCTTCTCTTTCCTGAGGTTTTTCTCAGGTGAGTTATTACCAATAGCTCCAATCTAGCTCCCTTGGAGGCCTGTAGACCGTGAGAGAACTCAGAATTCAATTGTGGAAACTTTCCATGGTACTTTCCTCTCCTGCAAATCCAAAGACACAGTCAGGTGGCTGTTTCAGTCCCTCTGAACATTCTGTGACAAGTTAAAAAAACTCTCTGGAGTGATTTTCATGGGTGCTTACGTATATAAAAGCCTGGTGCAGTTAGGCCCCGGATGTTGGCATTGCCAGGCGCCTCTTTTATCTCCAGAGCATCATAGGTGTCCCTGGGTTACTTCCTCGTACTGGGCAGGAAGGCCTACTATTTACAGGGCTTGAATTGCAAATTTTATCTTGCTGTTTGTAACTCCTAAATCTGAGCATCAACTGAAGTGATAAAAATCCTTATCATAAAAGATAAACACTGCATTTTATTTTATAAATACAACAAATTTATTTATAATAAAGGAAGAGATTAATAAATATTTCCTAAAACTCTATGATATATTAAGCTTTGTTCCAGATACGTTTGTAAGACAAACATCTCAGGCTAGAAAGTATGTTTGGAATGGCATGCTTGTACTTCAGAAACAACCAAAACATGCTGCAATTCATTCATCACAAATAGAAAAACTTTAGGCAGGACCTTGGGGGCGGGGCTGACTTTGGGGGCGGGGCCAGAACTGGGGCTTCTGGGTGGCAGTTTCCGAACCTGAGGGAACTGAATTCCAACGCTAACCCAACCGCTGGAAACGCTCTTCAGATGTGGGTCAGGCAGGATTTCTGCATGCCTCGGGGACTTCTCAGCCTGTGCGATGGCAGTGTGAGAGGCTCTCCCCCACTGCCCTTGATTCCTGGGGGGCTCCCCCTGCAAGGCCCAGCAGTGGCCCATCGTCCTCAGGGGTCCTTCTAGCACCTCGGAGGGTGCTCAGAGGCCTGCACGGAACTGAGACCGCAGGGTGCTGGGACTCCTTCCGGCACCTCCAGACTCAGTGATAATAAGACAGACCCATATCTAGAACACGGAGGAGCCCCACAGTCCTGCTGGGACTTGCTTCCAGAGAGTTGAACCCAGACCCGAAGCCCCCTGTTGTGGTCTGTGAGGCCAGCGGGGAAGGCATGTGGGAACCGAGTTAAAGACCACAGACGAGGTCACTTGCCATGTTGTGTAGACTCCACGACGGCATCCAGGCCATGGTGACACTTCCAGCAGACAGGGCTGGAGGGCAGGTTGTGTACTAGGGAAGAAAATCAGAGGTCACTGCCTTGAAAAACTCAAGAGTTGCGGATGCCTTACCAGGCTCTGCAATACGGTCTGGCAATGACAACAGCAGCGCTGATGCCCATCAACGTCAGAAAGCTTTGATGGAGCTAATAATGAAGGATTAGGAAGCCGTCACCACCTCTCCTGTGAGTCCTGACAATAGTGATAATAGTACAACAGAACAAGCCCACAGTCTGGAGGATATTGATGAGGATACGGAATATCTAGCTTCACATGAAACTCATGAATTTGAATGGAAATCAGACTCGCGTCGAGTCTCCATTGCACGTGTGTGGGAATCACTGGCCAGACTTAAGGATGCTAATGGAGATGCGACAGGATGACGAAGGCAATGGTGCGCTTAATTGTATCATCCTCTGCACTGGGAAGCTTCAGAGTTCTGCTAATCTTCCTGCATGTGTCTCTCGTCGTTACAGACCTCATTTTCACCGATAAAATTTCTATTCCTGTGCATATCGTTCAGTTTCTATAGTTATTGTTGTATTTTTTTTCATGGATTTTCTTCGAGTATTTGTGGAAGGGAAAGAGCATTATTTTTCTGATTTAACGTCTTAGATGCTTCATTATTGTGGTGATTCTGCTGGATCCTTTACATTTTTCATGACAGTAAGTCCCTCGGATACATTCCCAGATGGCCAGTTCTATTTTGACCTCTACAACTTACTGTTCTGACAAGAGCTTTTCATTTAGCTCAACAAAAAAGACATGAAAAGCTGGCCAGAAGGATGGTTTCAGAAAACAAAGGATGATTACAAAGGGTGAATTTGGCCTGGACTTCTCTTAACATACTGGCTTTATGTACCAAGAAATTAATCAGATAAATCCCCACGAGTCAAAACCATGGAAAATTTACTGACTGGACTTTGTAGTTGAGGTATATTTTGATGAGATATGACCAAAAGTTATGTTCTACAGGGTATCTGTGTATGTGTAGACCCCTTCTCAAAGAGAGACACTGTCTTCCCATGACTTGAATTTGATGGAATACTTTTATAAATTTTTCCTGATTCCTGCGACATATTTATGTTTTATACATCTATTTTCTTGCTGAAATACCTATATGCAGATATATGTAAACATATTCTTAAGAAATGTATTGAATATATACAAAATAAAAAAAAACAGCTTCAGGCTCTAGAATCTGACAACCTAGTTTTGAACCCCATCTTCTGTCATTTAGTGTTTATATTCTCTGCACCTTCTTTTCCTTGTTTGTGAAATAGGTGAGTAATTACCTACTAGGCTGGTCTGACAGATTGGAGTGTGGAACACATTCAAACTTAGTAGATGTAAGATTTTTCACATGTTAGCATGTGAAAACTTTCATTGATCCTATATTTTAGTTCTCATGCATGAAAAGAAAAAATGTCCACCTCAAATATTGACCTATTTTCTTAAAAATCATTCTAAGGCTTTCCTTAGTGAGGTGTGCATGACATGCATATCAAATTGCCACATCCTCATTTTTATACAAATATAGTAATAAAAGCTTCATCTTATAAATTTAAAAATGCTCATTGCTAGCAAGTTTATGTTGAAGGAACTAAATGTTTCCTTCAAAACTGAAGCAAATAAGAAAAGGGAAAAAAAAACCTGTAACCATCAGAGGCACTGGGTGCATGAGTCACCTTTCTGGTGAGGTGTCTCCATTCTCAGGGCTGGAGCAGGATGTGCAGTGCCACCACTCCTGCCACCCACTCTACACGCTCTGACACAACAGCCCACAGGGCCAAATCCCTCACTTCTATGCCGCCCTTCACTCTGAGAGAAATGCATGTCAGACAGGGACAGGTAGAAATCCAGAAGGATTTAGGTAGAAGGGGTCCTGATTTTTTTTTTTTTTTTGAGACGGAGCCTCAAGCTATCCCCCTGGGCAGAGTGCCATGGCATCACAGCTCACAGCAACCTCCAACTCCTGGGCTCAAGCCAGTCTCCTGCCTTTGCCTCCCAAGTAGCTGGGACTACAGGCGCCCACCACAACGCCCGGCCATTTTTTTGGTTGTAGCCATCATTGTTGTTTGGCGGGCCCGGGCTGGGGATTCGAACCCGCCACCTTAGGTGTACGTGGCTGGCGCCTTAGCCGATTGAGCCACAGGCGCCGAGCCAGGGGTCCTGATTAAAAGCAGCTTTGCTTACACTAGTACTTTGTTTTGTCCCTTTGATTGGAGACTTGGAGGAGTCTTGACACCCTATTAGAGTTCTGTTCAGATTAAGTGAGAGGTGTGGCTTTATTTTTTAGAAGCTCTGTCCTGGGTAGGAGAACCAGTATGATTCCCTGACTCTAAGTCCATTCTTAAGTGATGGATTTGGAGAAAACCCCACATGAAAGTGGGGGCAGTGGAAAGCGATCGTCTCTGTGTGCCTATCATGGTTTGCACACTCCCAGCTGAGGATCCTGCTCGGGCATCTCTGGTGTGTGTGTGGTGGAGGATGGCACGCACGAAACAGTTCCCACACTTGCAGTCCAGGAATCAGCCATCCCGTCTCCCCCAGGGCTATGTTCTGCCAAGTCCACAGTGAATTCCCCGTGAGTGTGGGGTCACTGCCTGCCAGTGCAGGCCTGTCCTGTGCCTCTAGCTTCACAGCCCTCAGCCTGCATCTTTGAGGTCTTGAGGTTTCCCCTCCGGGTCTGTGTTCCCAGGCTGAGCCTCAGTCTCCAACTTCCTCTTTCCTCTCATCCCTAACTCAAGTTCACAGTTCCTGCTTCCTATGCCAGGACAGTTCTCGACTAGCTGTATTTTAGAAAGGATGGGACACTGATCTACTTCAGGTAAGAATAGTTAATTATATGGCCATTCCCTAATTGTCATTTTTCAAAGAATTATTAGAAAGCAGGATCTTAGTCCAGTAGCATTAATTCCAAATGGTGAATGAGGAACTAACACAGGATGGGATAGAAGCATTGCCCTGAGGGTGCCTCTCAAATCCTGAGACACAGGCAGGAGAGACCAGGACTCTTCATGTGGCTGACTGTGGGCCTCCTTCCTCACCCTCTTTTCCCCTGATATCTGAACATTTATATCTCTGTAGTACCTCTACTATGACAAGACTTTGATTTTTATATGTTTAAATGTTTATTTTTGTATTAATAGAATTCCTAGTCTGCTGAAAGAATTATTCTTAGCACTGGTACTTTCTCTTTGTTTTCTTGAAATGAGAGCCCAACATTCAAGAGAACTCTGCTATAAAAAGAGTGGAGATGGTTTCTAATCCCCATAACTATTTGCAAATAATTATATTTTAGTTTTTGCATAAAATGAATGATGTATAAAATTAGTGTCCAAACGTGCTGCTTCATTGGTCGGTAAGTGCACATGGAACTCGATCCTGAAGCTTTCCCCGTGGTTAGTGCTTCTCAGCTTTCCAGTCACGGGAGCAGTTTTCTGCCTCCCGAGGTTCCCCAAAGGGCACATCTTGATGGAAGTCTCCTCTTAATGACTGTCTAGACTGTAACTCACAGTTGCACTCACTCCTGTCAATCTCCCCTCCAAGCATCCTTTGACTCAATTTTTCAGGAATTGAGGGGGGCATCTGATGCTTCCATCTACTTCTTCCCTCAGAGTCTGAGGCCAGTGGTCTTAACCCTCATTCCTTCCTCCTGACTTATGTCTGGTCACAGTGTCCCAAGGAACCCTTCTAATTGTATTGCATTCCACTCTGCAAAAGATATTTATCAAATGAAAAATAACTCTATTACAGCCGGGCACAAATCAGGAAACATGAAACCCTGTTCATGTTCATTGCAAGTTTATTGCCAGCACGTAGCGCACAATGGATTTTTCCTGAAATGGATGTCAATTCGTGAGTCCCAAATAGAGTTTTACACTGTGCAGCTCAACTTTGGGGGGGATGAACAGGAAGAAGTAAAAGGCATCCTGAGTATTTGTATGTTGGGCTGTGAATGGGGGTAGTAACCACTTCTCCTAATGGAATTTTGAGGAAATATGAATGTTTATATCAAGAAACATGTACTTTTCTATTGGTTTGTTTATTTTTATTAGATATATTAGGCACATCTCTGGTTAAATGTGAAGAATGTTGGAATAATATTAAAGAATGTCCCAGTCCCTCTTCATGGGATGATGTTTCCAGTGACCACTGCACAGATGGGATCTTGGGAAAACCAGCCCTGGGAGAGGGGTTCTTTCAATGACAAGCTTATCTTGGGGAGTCTTTTGAGGGTCCCATGGGGGTTTATGATTTTGTTAAATTTAATATTTGTCAGCTTGTACAAACACTGACGTTATTTTTCTACTTTTTATGACAAAATAGTTGGTTTAAGCATAAATTTTTTTTTCAAATTGATTATTTGGTGTCCATATACAATCAAACGTGTTCTCATATGAATGCATACATATGTGTACATGTGTTGTTAGGATACAACTAAGACATACAAACTGAATTCTGTAAAACTGCCTTCAGCTGAGCACAGTGACTCATGCCTGTCATCCCAGCCCTCTTGGAGGCTCAGGTGTGTGAATTGTTTGAGCTCAGGAGTTCGAGACGAGCCTTGGCCAAGAGCAAGGCCCGTCTCTACTAAAAATAGAAAAGGAAATACAAATATTTTTGTTACATGAATAGCTTTTACAATTCTTAATTCAGGGCTACAAGAGGCCCATCACAAATAGTGTGTATTGTACCTGTCAGGTGACTTATACCCTCCCAATTCCCCTCCTCTGAACTTCTTGTTTTCCAGTGACCTATTTCTCCCTGTGCCCATCTGTGACCATCAGGAATGATACTTGTTTTCTATTCTTAAGATACTTCACTTAAGGTAATGGTGCTCAGTTCCATTCAATTGCTCCCGAAGGCATTAATTCATTTCTTTTCATGGCTCAGTCATACTCCGTTGTCTATAGTATCACACATTTTGTTAAGCTGCTCATGAATTGATGGCCACTTACGTTGATGCCACATCTTTGTGATTGTGAATTGTGCTGCTGTAAACCTTGAGTACAGTTAGTTGGTTTTTTCTTTTTTTCTTTTTTTTAATAAATTGGCTTCTTTTCTTAGTGGGATTGTTGGATCTCGGTTTATTTCCTTGAGGAATTTCCATAAAGGTCGTACTAATTTGCAGTCCCTCCAATGGTTTGTAAGCATTGTTCATTTCTCTCTGCATCCACACCAGCATCTATTGTTTGGTGATTTTTTCATAGCCATTCTGATGGGGGTAAGATGACATCTCATTGTAGTTTTAATTTGCATTTCTCTGACTAGTAATGTCGGACATTTTTTCATATGTTATTTGACCATTGTCTATCTTCTTTTGAAAAGCTTCTGTTCATGTCTTTTGCCCACTTTTTAATGGGGTTGTTTGCTTTTTCTTGCTGATTTATTTGAGTTCTTTGCAGATTCTGGATTTTAGCCCTTTATCAGATGTGTAGTTTTCAAATATCTTCTCCAATTCTGTAGGTTATGTGTTTGCCATGCTGCTTATTTCCTTTTCTGTACAGAGTCTTTTTAATTTCAGCAAGGCCCATTTATTTATTTTTGATGTTGCTGTAATTGTCTTTGGGATCTTTGTCATAATTTCTTTGTCTAGACCAATGTCCAGAAAAGTTTTTCCTACATTTTCTTCTAGAATTTTTGGATTTCATTACTTACATGTAAATCTTTTATCCATCTTGAGTTAATTTTTGTAAGGAGTGAGAGGTACTGTTGCATTCTTCTGCACATGGCTATCCAATTTTCCCAGCACCATTTATTGACTAGGCTATCCTTTCTCCAGTGTGTGTTGTCTGCTTTGTCAAACATCAGTTGCTTATAGGTAGATGGGCTTATATAACGCTACTCTGTTCTGTTCCATTGATTTATGTATCTACTTTTATACTACTATGGTGGTATTTTTGTTACTAGAGCCTAATAGTATAATTTGAACTCTGGCAATGTTATGCCTTCAGATTTTTTCTTTTTGCTAAAGATTGTTTCAGGTATTTGCACTTTTTATTGGTTCCAAATGAAGCATAGAATTATATTTTCTAGATCTTTGAAATATGACATTTGCATTTTGCTAGAGATTTCATTGGATCTGTAAATCCCTTTGGATAGTATGAACATGATAACCATATTAATTCTACCAATCCATAAGAATTGTGTCATCTGCAATTTCTTTCATCAGTGTTTTATAGTTCTCCTTGTAGATATTTTTCTTCTCCTTGATGAAGTATATTTCTAAATATTTTTATTTTCTTTGTAGCTTTATGAATGATTTTTTTTTATTCTCGCTTGACTGTTATTGATACATAGAAATACTACTGAGTTCTCTACTTTGATTTTGTGTCCTGAGATTTTGTTGAATTTGTTTTTCTATTCCAATAGTCTTTTGTTGGAGTCTTTAGAATTTTCTAAATACAAGACATCAGTGAAAAACAAGAGTTTTTCCTCTTCATTCCTGATTTGGATACCTGTCAGGATCTGCTTCTGACACTACTTTTCAGGGCCCAGGACTGGCCAGGTCTCGGGCCTGGCTTAGGTAGGTTCTGGATGTGGACCACTAAGCTACCTTGCTCAGGAACAGTTTCTCTTAGGTGCTTGAGGGCTATCTACTTTAGCTGGGGAGAGAGAGAGAGAGAGTGTCTTAGAGAGAGTAAAGCAGTCTTCTTAGAACAGATAGAGCTTAGTCTTTAGCAGAGCTTGGTAATCTTCGACAGAGAGATGCTGTGCTGGCGTTCTGCAGGCAGAAGAGGAGACAGAGTCAGAGTAAGCGAAGAGGAGACAGAGTCAGAGTAAGCGAGTTTGTGATAGAATGCACATGCTCTCCACTGCCTTCTCCTCCAGCCTAATATAAGGCTAATCTCATGCCTCTCAACACCACTGGTGTAGAGACTATCAATTCACCAATGCTCTCATCTCGCGAGCTCTCATGCTTGTTAGAACTAAATCTCTCTCCATGCCCTTTTCACCAAGGTGTCCCATTACAGGTATTTCCTATAACTCTCACTACTCCTAGCCATAGGCTATACAGGCTACTACAGAACCCCTTTATTTTTTTAATTGATCTGGTTGCTCAGTCTGGGACTTGTTGTATTAGATTGAATAAAAGTGGTGATCCTGGGCATCCTTGTCTTGTTCTGTTTTTTGGGAGAATCCTTTCAACTTTTCTCCATTCAATATGATGTTGGCTGTGGGTTTCTCATATACAGCTTTTATAATTTTGGTATACGTTCCTTCTAGAACTAGTTTATTGAGGGTTTTTCTCATGAAGGAGCACTGGATTTTATTGAATGTTTTTTCTGCATTTGTTCAGATGATAATATGGCCTTTGTTTTTCTCTTTATGTAGTGAATCACATTTATTGATTCACATATGTATAACCATTCTTACATCCCAGGGATGAAGTCCACTTGCTCATGGTGAATTTTTTTTGATGTGTTATTGAATTTGGTTTGCTAATATTTTATTAAGGATTTTTGCATCTATTTTCATAAAGGATATTGGTCTATAGTTTTCTTTTGTTGTTGTTGTGTCTTTTCCTTTAGTAAGATGATACTGACTATATAGAATGTGTTGGGTAGGATTCTCTCTTCTTCATACTATGGAATAATTTCTGAAGTATAGGTACCAACTCTTCTTTGTAGGTCTGGTGAAATTCAGCAGTGAATCCATCTGGTCCAGGGCTTTTCTTGATTGGAAAATTTTTTATTACTGCTTAGATATTACTGTTCATTATTGATCTCTCCAGTTCTATTTCTTCCTGATTGATTCTTTGGAGGTTGTGTGTTTCTAATAATTTGTCCATTTCCTCTACATTTTCTAGTTTATACATATAGAGTATTTTGTAGTATTTACAAATTATATTTTGTATATATTTGGTATCATTTGTATCTCCTTGTTCATTTCTGATTAATCTTATTTGGGCCTTTTTTATTTTATTCTTGGTTAATCTAGCAAGAGATCTATGGATTTAATTCATCTTTTCGAATGAACAACTTGTTTACTTGATCTCTTGTGTTATTTTTCATGTTTTTCATTTTGTTTAGTTCTGTTCTAACCTTTGTTATTTCTTTTGTTCTTCTGGCATTGGGATTGGTTTATCCTACTTTTTATTGTTTCTTGAGATGTGACATTATGTTGTTAATTTGTGATCTTTCTGTCTTTTTGAGGTAGACATTGAAAGGCAAGAATTTCCCCTGAAGACTGCTTTTGCTAAATTCCATAGATTATAATAGCTTATGCCCCATTTGTCATTCAGTTCAAGGATCTCCTGATTTCAATCTTAATTCATTATTGACACAATAATCATTCAATTCAGCAGCAGGTTGTTTGATTTTCATGACTGTGTATAAATTTGAGTGTTTCTCTTGGAATTAATTTTTATTTTTACTTCACTGTGTTCTAAGATGATACATGGTAGGATTTTAGCTTTCTTGAATTTTTTGAGACATTTTGTGGCCTAAAATGTGATCAATCTTGGAGAAAAGTCCCATGTATGGATGAAAGAAAGTGTAGTCAGTAATTTGGAGGTGAAATTTTCTGTAGTGTCTATTAGTTACATTTGTTTTGGAGTCCCATTGAAATCCACTGTTTCTTTACTTGTTTTGTGCTTTGATGTACTGTACAGAGCTGTCAGTGGGGGTGGTGAGGTCCCCAATAAGTATGTACTACTATTTACCACTTTGTTTATATCTATTAGAATTTGCCTTATGAATCTGGGAGCTCCTGTGTTAGGTGCATACACATTTAAAATCATGTTTTCTTATTGAATTTCTCCTTTACCATTAAATAATGACCACTTTTGTCTTTTGTTACCCTCTTTGATTTAAAGTATGTATTATCTGACATGAGAATGGCTAGCCTGCTCTCTTTTGGCTTTCATTTGCGTGGAATATTTTCCCCTCCCTTCATCTTGATCTGTGTGAGTCCTCATGAGCTGATGTGTTTCCTGGAAACAGTGGGTCTGGTTGTTTTTTTTTTTTTTTCTTTAATCCATTCAGCCAGGCTTCTTGCACCAATTCCTTTCTCATCTGGAGCAGCTGTTGCTCCTCGTTTTTGCTTAAGGGTCTGTGTAGCATATGTTGGATAAAGAACATTGGCTTCACTTGTGGAGACCTTGATGGAGGTCTATGTTCTGGATAGAATAGATACCTTGGTTATAGATATCCTTCGTGTGGTGGTTTTCTCAGTTGATAGTTATTTATAGGCTGCAGTGGTGGTGTTCTACATTGGAGGGCAGATTCCCTGTCTCATGTCTCTTATTGATGAAGGAAGATGTAAGTCTTTGAAATCCTTTCTCTTTCCCCAGCCCTGTAGTCTTCTTAACAACATTAAATTATATTGAGATGCCCGGTTTAGTCTCTGAGGCAGTAGGAGGTAGTATGTGTGGGTAAGAATCAGCCACTCCCTGTAGGATTAAGTCAGTGAATGTTGTAAAGGACTTTATAAATTGTCCTTTCTGCCAACAGGTAGTGTTTTCAGGAAACAGCCAGCTACAGTGTCATTTTCTGAGATTGACTGGCTCTAGTCAATCAGGAGAAGCACTCAGATGCTCTATGCCATGGGTGGGACCCTGGAGCTCCCTAGGGGCTCCTTATTCTTTACCACAGCAGAGGTGGACAGAGAAGTGAATTGGGTAGGTCTAGGTTGAGTTAGCTTGCCTTCAGGATTCACAGAGGTGGACACAAGAGCTGTCTTGTCAGGGGATGAGAATCAGATCCCAGGCTACTGAGGAAAGAGGCCATGAAGGGGCTAAGTCAGCCCCATCAAGAGAGAAAATCTGCTTGTGGAGGAAAGTCCATCAGGGATTCACATACTTGCTGTCAGAATGGGTTTTGCTCTTCTTGCTTTTCCCCTATCCCAAGGTCTCTGCAAGCAGAAGCTCAAGCTAACTGAGCTCAACATCAATACCTTGGAGCTTTTCACCAAGATTTCTTTCCTGATTAAGAGCAGATTTTTCCTGTGTGGAAAGAGTGTTAGTTCACTGTGGTTTAGGTCCACACTGTACTCTCCTCTCACTTCTGGCCACCTGGGCTCCCTTGCCTCCTGAGATTAACTAACAAATATCCCCTCTGTGCCCCTGAGGGACACCATTAAATCCTGGGGGCATGGGATCTAGCCTGTAGGTCTATCTCCTTGTTCCCCCATGTTGAATCCCTGTCTATGCCTGAGAGAAGGAAACTGGTCCTGAACAGCCTGTGTAATGCTCAAGCAGGTGTAATGTCCCTCTACTTTGGGGTATGCTCTGTGCTTCTGGAGCAGCCAGGTGAGTAGCACCAGAGAGGGCTGCTAGGCAGGAAGCTCACAGTCTGAGCATGCCTCCATCCACTGCAGGTCTTTAAGAGAAGAGGTATCTATGGGAACCTTGATGCAGGGGACACACTAGCAGAGGGGAAGAAACTGCTCCTGAGGGTCCTGGCTCAGTTATCCCCTGGACACTCAGTCCACTCAGCAGCAGTGAGTGGGTGATATGAGGGGGAAGAAAGCATTGGAATGGAGAAGATCTGGCACTTTGGTCCTCCCTGTCCCTCTCCCTGGCAGGCAGCCCACCCAGAATGTCCAAGTTCTGAGATCACACAGATCTCCTGAGACCTACCAGGCCCTGTGGCCACCATAACCTGGGTTGGAGTTTGGAAATGTTTGTGTGGGGACAAGTGACACAAAGATTGAAGGGCTGATGCTCACTGGGGAGGACAAAGATACACAATGGGTGGAGAAGCCCCATGACCTGTGGTGACAGGAAGTGATTCTAGTGACCTAGCAGCCTGGTTCATTATTTCCAATAAGTTTACAGTTCCCTGGTGGTAGCAGCTTTTGAGTTTCTGAGGGTGGAAAAGTTCTTCAGAAGCATAGGAGCCTGCTGACTACCAGAAGTATGAGGGAAGGAGAAACAAAACCCCCACCTGTCCTTCCCATGGGACTCCAACTTCCTCAGGGGTTGATCCTGCCAGTGTCCTGCCTCTTTTTGTTCTGCTGCCCAGCTTCTTGCTATGGAATCTCAGGTAGGTTCTGGCCCTCTCACCTCAGGATTACACCTGGGCTATGTGTTTGTTAGTCTAAGACTTTTCCTTCTTTCTGAGATGATCTAGTGACTGATGCCTCGTCGGCCATCTTTACAACCATTTTTCCCCTATAATTTTATTTTTTATTACTTTCTCTATATTTGTTGTGGAGGTAATGTTGGCTTCATCAGTTGATTTTGGTGAGTGTTCTCTCCTCGTCTATTTTTGGGGAGAGGTTTTATAGTTTTCCTATTATCTTTTCTTTAAATGCTTAGTAGAATTTGCAACTGAAGCCATTCAACCCTAAAGATTTTTTATTCAGAAAAAGTTTAGCAGGAACTTAATTCTTTTTATAATTTTAGCATAAGTTAGATTATTTCATCTTGAATAAGTTTCATTGGCTTGTAGTTTTTGAGGAATTAGTCATTTCATCTAAGTTGTTGAATTTACATGCAAAAGATCATTATTATCCTCTCCATGTCTTTTATGATATCCTTCCTTTCATTTCTGATATTGGAAATCTGTGTCTTCTCTCTTTTTCATTCTTCCTAGTTTAATCAATTTTACTGATCTTTTCAAAGAACCAGTTTTTGTTTTATTGATTTTCTCTTTTGTTTTTCTATTTTCAATGTAATTATTTCTACTTTTAACTTTTAATAGCTTTCCTTCTGCATGCATATTTATTTGGCTCTTTTTTCTGGTTTCTCAAAGTTAGGTTATTGATTAGAGAGGTTTCTTCTTTTCTACTATAAGCATTTATACTGTAAATTTTCTTCTAAGCATTACTTCAATTACATCTCACAAATTATGATATATTTTTATTTTAGTGTTGTTTAAAATTATTCTAACTTGTCTTATGACTTTCTCTTTGGCCAATGGATATTTAGATGTGTGATGTTTAAGGTCCAAGTGTTTTCATTCTGTTACTCTACTTTAATTCCTTTATGGTCAGAGAGTTTACTTTGTATAATTTCATATGTTAATGTTTTAACATTTGTTTTATGACCCAGTACATATTCTATGTTGGTGACTATCCCATGTGAACTTGAAAAGAATGTATATCTCCTGGTGTTCTCGGTTTTAGTGTCTATAAATATCTACTAAATCCAGTTGGTTGATGATGTTGTTCATTTATAACCTCGCCCTTGCTGATTTTTGTCTACTAGTTTTATCTGTTATGTAGAGATGGGTGTTAAAATCTACCTACAATTATAGACTTGCCTGTTTCTCTTTTCCTTGTGGTCAATGTTGATTTAGGTGTTTTTAAGCTCATTTTTGGGTGCATGCAAGTTTGGAATCATTATATTATATTCCTACAGATGCCCATCATTATGCATCATTCCTCCTCATCTTTGGTAATTTTTTTGCTTTCAGTCTGAAGTCACTTTAGTCTGATATTGATATAGTCACTCCAGCTTTCTTTGGATTGGTGTCTGCATGAAATATATTTTTTCATCCTTTCACTTTAAATTTATCTGTATCTATCTTTAGTGAGTTTCTTGAATATCTACAACTACATCTGTGTCCAGGGTCAGATGCCGAAAGGACAGAGAGAATAAAAATCCAGCCAAAAATGGCTGGCTGCTTTAGAATTACAACTCCACCAGTAGAGAACTTGGCATCTGGATGTTCACATTTCTAAAATTTTATGTGAGCATATTTCCATAGTGGAACTGAAAGAGGCGAGAAATAACATTTGAAGATAGAGAATGCAAAACTATTCAAAACACTAGCTAATTGGTGCTCAAACTTCAGAGTTTAAGTATGAAAAGATTCTATTATAAATCCAGAATCCTAGACCACATCCACAGATATGCTGCTGTGGTTCTAGGTTAGGGTCCAGGAATCTACATCATCCTGACCTAGGTCAGCCGTTCTCAACCTGTGGGTTGCAACCCACAGGAACTATGTTAAAAGACTGTGGCATTAAGAATGTTGAGAGCCACTGCCCTAGGGTGGTGCCTATGGCTCAAGGAGTAGGGCACTGCCCCTGTATACTGGGGGTGGTGGGTTGGAACCTGGCACCAGCCAAAAAACTGTAAAAAAAAAAAAAAAAAAGAGAGAGAGAACCACTGCTCTAGGTGATTCTGATGTTCTGATGCAGGGAATCTAAAAACTTTTTCCTAAATAATGGTGGCAGTCAGGCACCTAATATTATCCTGCCAACCTGGAACTCATTACTCAAGGGCAAGGCAAGCCCAGGTCCTTTCACATAGACAACTGGATAATGCTGGGAAATTTTAAATGTGTTTAATGGCACTTCCACTTAGATTTTTTTCTCTTTTCTAACAGGTCGGTTTTACCAAAAAAAGAAATTTGTTAACTGGACTCATCTATTCTATTTAAATAGAATGGTTTTGAAAAGTCTCATTGTGACTGATTCCATGTAAAAAGAAAGATCATTATGTATTTACTCAGTTCTTCACTTATTTCTCCCCCTCTTAGATATCTACTTTCTCTAATCTGCTAAGTTATTTTTTCTTAATTTAACATTTGTGGAGCAGCTAGGGTAGAGGAATTTCTAGATTTTACAACCTTTGCCTTTGACAAAGCTTGTATGACCTGCATATATATTTTGCATCATCAGCAATGCTATCTCACCAATATGCATTTGACTTTCCCTTTGGGATGTAAAGACAAGCTATTTCCTTAGCATGTGTGCTTTCTTCTATGATATAATAGATAATTTGGGAGTTACCTACTGGTACTACTAGCTTTATCTTTTTTAGATCATTCAAATTACAACTGCATTTCATGTGGATTCTGAAATGGTAACAGAAGCTTAATGACCATGTCTTCAATTCTTAAAATGCTAAATAGACTATAACCTTTTTTAAGCTATCAAGCTACTATGGTGATTAGTCAGTGATGACCTTGAAATAACTGTAAATTTTGTTTCTCTGATTGAAATGAGAGTTCCTCGGATTTGGGAATGAAACCATAATTAGAAACACATATAGTCTTGTGGAATTCAGAACAAAGTACTTCAAAATTATTACACATAGTATTGTCACTACTTTATTAATGGAGAATAATGATAAAATGCTCTAGATGTGTATTACCTTCCTGACCCCAGATGTTGATTTAGTATTGTGCTAAGAAAAATTCACTGAGTGATATTATAGTGTCCTAGAAAAGTTTCTATACGTCTGAAAGGTGAGCAATTTCTTCCTTCCCCTTTGAGAGACTGAGTCTGATGTCTGAGATAGCTAAAGTGAGGGGTTGGCTTGGAGTTAAGAAAAAAAATGGATATACTATTTTTTTATCTGAGTTTACTTTTCTAATTTTAAATGATCCCTTATTCAGGGGAAGGCATATGCTTTGCTTAAATACACTTGAGTTTCTCACCTTAGAAATAGACTCTCCTACCAAATAAAGGGATGTGTAATGATGTAAACTACACACAGAGAAGCATGAGAACTAAACCTTGTCATGATAGTGCAGCCAAAATCTCCAAAATAAGATAGATAGGTCTGTGCAAGATTTGGAAATGAAAGATAAAATAGTAGGAGACTGAGAAAGAATTCTTCTGAGAATCTTATGTGTATAGGTTGTTGCTGCCACAGGCATGCCCAGGGAAATCTGGAGTGCCTTGGGTTGCTAGGTACTATTTAGGTGGCTTTTGTAGGTCGTGATCTGTTCATTCTGCTTATCACGTTATATAGATGATCCTACGTTTGCTTTTCTGGTTAATGTTTGACCTGAGATATTCTTTTCTTTCTTTCTTTCTTTTTTTTTTTTTTTTTTTTTGGAGTTTTTGGCCAGGGCTGGGTTTGAACCCGCCACCTCTGGTATATGGGGCTGGCACCCTACTCCTTTGAGCCACAGGTGCTGCCCCTAAGATATTCTTTTTGATTCACAGGTTTATCTATTTCCTCCTGTGGCCAGTAACTAATAGAAAAACAGTTATTCAATTCTATGGATATTTACTAACAAAAGAAATAAAAATTAATATGTTTTTTAGTGTATAGGTTTAATTGCTGAAATTAAGATAGTTAAAATAATGCTTGACATCAGCTAAAGCAAGATAGGAAATTGCTTCTGTCCCATATAAAGTCTGAGTGGGAATTCCAGGGTTAGTGTGGTAGTTTCATTGTCATCAGAGACTGGGAAACTTCTGTTGTATCACTCTACCACCACTCTACTACCCTGACCACGTTTCTTCCTCATGCTCCCACCAGACCATCTGCATTTCAGCAAGTACAAAGGAAGAAAGGCAGAAAGAAAGGCCACATCACATCTCTGCTCATACCATGACTACTCACGTCCAGTGGCTATAACTTGATCAAATGGCAATCCTTGGTTGAGGGGAGGTTGAGAAGGTGATCTTTATTTGGACAGCCATATTATTAATACTAAGGAGAGAATCAATATTATTACTTGGACGTTACTACAGTGAGTTTACTCACATTTCTTCCCTCAGTGAGTTTAAAATACTCTAAAAACATTTAGAAAACTATACATGGTTTATAATATAAGCAAGATAAAATTAATATGAGATAAGAATCCTGGGAAATGCTATAGGTTGAGGGAAAGCTTCCCTGTGACACACATGTTTATCATTTCAGAAATAGAACATCCAGGAAGAGAAGCCCAATGTGGTATTGAAATGGTGGGTTTAGACAAAGGAGGAAATTTCTTAGTATAAGAGGTACTAGAGGCTGGGAGTGGTGCCTCACACCTGTAATCCCAGCACTCGAGGAGGCTGAGGTGTGTGGACCCCTTAAGCTCACAAGTTAGAATCCAGCCTGAATAAGAGTGAGACCCCATTTTTACTAAAAATAGGAAAACCAGCTGAGCGTTATGGCAGGTGCCTGTAGTCATAGCTATTCAGGAAGCTGAGACAAGAGGATCACTTAAGCTTAGGAGTTTCAAGTTGCTGTGAGCTATGATGCCATGGTACTCTACCCAGGTGACAGAAATAATGTTAATATTATTATTAATAATATTATGATTAATAATATTAATAACAGATATTAGGATATCTGATAGGTAGGGTTTTTGTCAAACCACTCTCACTCCCACCCACCTAAAGGCTCTGAAATAACACCATACCATCAACTCTGTTCTACCTGGTGGGAACAGGTAGGAGACTTACTCACAAGTATTAAAACATCATAAAAAAAAAAAGGTGGAGATTTACTCACAAGTATTAAAACCTCATAAGAAAAAAAAGGTAGAGACTTACAAGTCTTAAACCTCATAAAAAATTTAAAAACCTCATAAAAAAAAGGGTGTTTGATTTTCTTTCTGTTTCTTTGCCCTTTCAGGGTGTTTTTCAGGACATAATGACCACTTTCTGGCAATTAATCAGAAGAAGAGTGGGAAGCCGATGTTCGTTTATCACCATTCACGAGGCATTGAGAAGAGTCTGGCCATAGCTCCGCAGAAGATATACAGACAGGGCCACCATTCCTCCTCTGAGACTCGGGCAAGCACACGCCACCACATTGTTAATTCAGCATTTCCTAGACCTGCGTATGAGCCTTCTCTCAATCTGCTGGCCATGGCTGGGCAAGACCCCGAGGTGGAAAATCTTCCCATCCCAGCAGCGAATGTAATTGTGGTGGTAAGTGCTCCATTCACCTGCCCTGAGCTGGGCTGGTGCTGTCTTCTGTCACTGACACTTGATAAAAAAGGCTATTGCAAATGGCTGAACCTGAACTTCAGTGGTTATTTATCATAGCACTTCTCACTTTCTGATGTTTCTCTTTTGTTACTTTGACTGTTGCCTGTTTTCTTCCTCCAATGCAGTGGTTCTCAACCTTCCTAATGCTGTGGCCCTTTAATACAGTTCCTGTGGGTTGGGATACACAGGTTGAGAACTGCTGCTCCAGTGAAATCAGAAAACTTGCCTCTATTCTCTGCTCACAGCACAACGTATTGTACATGGCAGATGCTTAATAAATATTTGAATATAAAACTTCTTTAGGAAGACCTTCTGGTTATAGCTGATGGTATTCTGTCCTGAGCCTCCTGCCTTCCATGATAATCAGTTTTAAGGAGATAGACCACAGGCTTGACCTGTTTAAATAAATAATCTTATTGGTGATCCTCTGGTCACTTGACTCAAATTATAATAAATGTAGAAACATCTGAAAGGAAAAGATTGTTGTAGGGGAGGGTAGTTTTCTGTTGCTAGAGCAAGTAAAGTGGATTGAGAATAATTTATGAATATTATTCTTTATATCACTGAACAAACATCATCCTTTATTTATCAAAGTGATGTAATGGTCCAATTGATTGCCTCATTTACATGAGGCAGAGGTCAGAGGTCAGAGGTTTCCAATTTGTGGAGGTATCATAGTTTAAACACATGTTGAGTTTGACACCCTGTTTGGACTGTAGTCCCCCTCAAGGGATGGGGGATCCACCATATTGTTAATTCAGCACTTCCTAGGAGAATCTGCATTAAAGTGATAAATCTGAGGCTAAGTGGACGTGATTGCATTTGTGCTCCCAAATATAATCAAACAAGTTGACTTTTGAGGCCAATGTAATTTCATGAAACCACGTCTGCATTTTGCTGACTTCTTTGTGTACCAAATGTTATTAAATTTAACAAGATTCTTTCCTTTATTTTTTAATCTACTGCTTAGGTATATAGTACTCTTTACTTTGTACTGGGAATTAAAGATCTGTTCATCGATGCTTTTAACTAGCATACATTATGGATTATATTCCAGTTTTCACTTGGGATACCTGGAAATAGAAACAACTGACATAGAGCTCCTGACTTCACTTGGGAAACAGCTGGGGAGAAATGTAAATAATTTAAGAAAAATAGTAAATTGAGAACTCAAGAAGAACACTTGTTAGGAAGTAAATATGTGGGTTGTTTGGCACGCTGAAATGCTTGAACAAGTTTTCTGGATTTACACGAGTAGCAGATGTTCTGAAGGTGAAAGTCAGGTACTCTGTACAGCAGAGATAAATGGTGTTAGTGACGTCTCTGTGTCTGGGTATGCCTGTATTACTGTGAGAGCTCACGGGAGATATTTTCTCTGGTGACCACCATATACTCATAGTCATCAACTCAAAGTCACTGTGAATTACAGTTGAAGAGGTTTGTTCTATCTTGGAATGTCACATACTGTCTAGTTAATTTAGTATTTTGGACAGTAAAAGGCACCAATGAGGAGTTCTGGTAGGCCACTTCACTTTCAGCCCATTTGTGGTTTGGAGAGTCAAGAAGAGGCTGTGCCTTTTTTCCTGGGTGATGGTTACGTAGAGGCCATGGGTGACTTTGCTACATTCGCCATCCTGACCTCTTTTGGTCTAGTCTTTAACCTCGCTGTGGATTTGGTAGATGGCAACAAGGACCAGTGCTAATATTTCCTGTCATTCACTGACATTGCTGATCATGCACCTGATGATTTAGTAGGAAAATGTGGGAGCTGAAGTTATTTTTTACATAAATCAATAATGTTTGGCTCCCTCAGAAAGCAGAGGGAGGGGTGACATGCAATTAAATGTGGGCTGGAAGGCCGTTCTGCACAGGAAGCGATTATAAAGGGAATAACGTAATTACTGTGATGGAATAATTGATGTCTGTTTGTGAATACAGGGCGTATATGTAGTAAAAGCATATATATTAATGCAGATATTATTTCTTGAGAATCCTTTTGTGGCTTAATTATACCAAATGGGCAGTGTTAATTAGTATCAGTTTCTTGAACTGGGGAAATTATTGAAATGTTTTTTCCAGCCAGGGTAGAAAGCGATCCTCAATTTCCAATATTTATGTGTAACTTCTGAGACTTCCTGTCTCAGAAGGAGAGATCACTTTTCCAATATTTCTCTCTCTCTCTCTCTCTCATCTCTGCTGTTGTAGATAATGGCTTTTAGGATGAGAAATTTAACAGGGACATGAAAGATACATGTGTTCCTCTTCCCTTCCTGATTCTGAATTTCTTCCACAAACCATTTCATAAAAGCATTTGTCCACACATGATTTTTATGTTTTTCTTCTTTCTTTTGTAATCGGGAAAATCTGTAGTTTATTTGTTACAAAAACAGGACAGCACAACTAGAAAGTTTATCCCCCCAAAATGTGAATTATGTTCCAGAAACTCAATTAAGAAGCTATTGTTAGGATTTCTGTGCAAATCTGATGCAGAGGGGATGTGAAAGGCCTCAAGGTCAGTGTTGTGGTGAGAAGGAAACAGCATGGCTTCAGCTAAATATGTGAGGGAGACTCCACAGCTCTTATCCCAGGAGGCCTGGGACATCTGTCAAGTCACAAGCCACAGCATTGGGAAGAGGGGACCTGGAGGTGCAAGTGCCAGCTGCAGGCCCCGGTCCAGCACAGCTTCTGTATGAAGAATGCTCTGGCTTAGCCAAAACCCAAGAAACTGGGACTAGACAGGCTTTGGACCACAGGGGTGATTTTTAGGGTCAGTGAAAAGAGCACAAAGGTGGGGAGATTATGGCCTACTACTCCACAGGGTGGACTTGAGGGAAGGAGAGAAGGAGCCTATGGGGATAGAGGGGAGGGGAGGATGCAGTGGAGTTTCTAGGGCAGTGGGAAGGCGTCTGTGAGCACGCAGGAAGATGGTGGCGAGTTACCAGGGCCGGAGACTGCCTCTGTGAGCATGCTGGAACCCCTGCGCCCCCCCACCGCCTACATGCTATGGCCCAGACCAGCACACACCAGACACTCCAGTACCGTTTTTGTGACACAAAATATTCATTGCAAATACTTCTATGTGGTATCTGACTTAGAAAACTGTTAAAGCCAAAATCTATGAGACTGTGGGTTTCAGTTGTGTCCCAAACTCTGGTTCACGCCGAGGGTCTCAGCTTTGTTCTGCTGTGACTAGTTTTGAGGTTCATGTTACAGGTAAAGGGATAAACCCTCACTGTGATTTGAAGGCTTTGAACATCCTGCTTTCTCATTGCCGTTACACAGTAAAGACATTTTATAGTGTTTACTGTGTTGTGTGATGTAGATAAATACTTGCTGGATCTTTTCTCCGTATATAAACTGATTTAGTTATAATCACGTTTGCATCGGGGATGTCCTGCAGGTGGTCTGATCTATGTACACGCCAATCTGACCACGCCCAGGAAGATGGGCTGGTGAGGAATATTTTATTGCAAGTGGTAAGAAATCCAATCTAAACTAGAGAAAATTTAGTTGTTACATGCTGACACTTCTGTAGTACATCTGGATTTAGGTGTGGTTTAGTCAAGGGTTCAAATGACAGGACCAAGGTCGAGTCCCCAACTCTGCCCCCCTGCAGTGACTCTGTTTTCTGAAAGACTCTTTTCTCTATCCTGGAGTTTCCTTCTTGCAGTTTTACATTCACAAGGAAAGACTGGCTCTTTCACAGCTGTCAATAAAGTCCTGGGCTTCCCTATGACCAGAACAATTTACGAGTTCACTTCATCTGGGGACAGTGTGTGTCCCGGTGATGGACAAGGCTGATTATGTCAAACCTGAGACACCTGCCTCAGTCCTGCAGCTTCCCTAAAATCCTCTGAGCCACAGGTGGGAGAGGAGGTGCCTGGTTGCAAATCAGGATGGTATTAGGAAGAAAAGGTTAAAATAAACAGTAGACAGCAACTCAGTGCATGCTAAAGCAGGATGCGTGGGCTTCCGTTTTTGTTAAGACACAATAATCCCTTCAAGAAACCACAGGATACCAGGACTTACACCTTAGCCTTAAGAAACGATTCCTATAAAAACAGACGGCAAAGATCATGCCCTAAACTTTCCAGCAGCGCTTCCATTAGGCAGAAAATTCACTCTAACAATGATGGCTGCAACCAAAAAGTGGTCGGGCGTTGTGGCGGGCGCCTGTGGTCTCAGCTACTTGGGAGGCGGAGGCAGGAGACTCGCTTGAGCCCAGGAGTTGGAGGTTGCTATGAGCTGTGATGCCATGGCACTCTGCCCAGGGGGATAGCTTGAGGCTCCGTCTCAAAAAAAAAAAAAAAGTAACAAAGCAAGGAGGTTAAACAACAGCAACAACTGAAAACAGGCACGTGCAAACTGAAATGAGTCCCTGTGAGGAATTAAAGAACGACAAGGGAGGCACCAGGTGGGTGGAGAGGGGAACTGACCGCGGGATAGGCACCACTGGAGAGTATTGGCAAAAATGACACAATAAAATTGCTATTTGGCAAAAAAGTAATCATGATAGTCGGAACAGTTATTTTGTGCTAAGCACAAACATTTACAGTGAGCTAAGTGCTGTGCTGAGAAGTAGGGAAGTGTTATCTCATTTCATTGTTACAGCAAGCCTATCTCAATAACAAAACGGTTATCTCTGTTTATCCATCTTATCCTTTTGCTTTTCTTTCCCTAATAAACTACTGCAACATCTTGCTAACTAGTCACTCTACATCCCCTCTTTCCCATTTTTGTCAGAGTGACCCACAGAAAGTTTAAATCAGATGCACACACACACACACCCCTGGCCTTCGCATTGTCACAGAAGGTGAATCCACACATCTTGCCGTAGCCAACATCATTCACCACCTGAGATCCGAGACTCCCCAACCGCTGGCCTGGGGATTCTGATTGCACAGTTCTGGGAGGAGTCCCAGGAGTTTGTGCTTTCCGCAAGTATTCTGGAGGATTCCTGAGACGTGAGGACTTTGGAAAACTCCTCACACAATTTGGCCCGTCCCCGTGTCTCTGTGTACATCTCCCCCTCGCCCCCACTCCTCATGGTCAGCTCTGGGCCCTCTCTCTGCCTCTGGACAACAGAACTGTTGGTGCATCAGCGACTTTGCCCTTGATATTCTCCTGCCTAAAATGATGCCCTTCCTGCAAATCTCATGTCCAGCACACAATAGAGACTCAATAAACATTTTAAAATAAATAAATGTCAAATAACAAAATGCAGTTGTTTTTGGACACAGTATGAATGTTTTTTATTGCATTTTTTTCACCTCAATCTACAGTGATTTTTCTATTTCTTTCTTCACTTGATTACTTAAATTTTCAATAGACAGCTTGGGCAAATTTCAGAAACAAATTGCAAAAGTAGAAATGTGAAAATGAAAGATAAACATTGGGAATATGTTGCGTCTCTGGGAGAAGGAGAGCACTGTCTACGCCTTGGCCAAGTGACACTCCACTTAAGATCTCGGCTTCTAAAGACTTTTATGCCCACTGACTACTTCATTTTTCTTCTTAGTACTATGCCCTTCTAACTACGGCCTTTTCTGTATTTTCCACAACACTGAGATTTTTCTATTATGTCCCTACTTTATGTACAGTGCCCAGAACAATACCTGACCCATGGTAAGGGCTTGATAACTATTTGTTGAATGAAAATGAATCAATGCCAACAGAAACATAGTTCAAAAGCTTGTAATTTAAAAACTTACATATCTTGTTATCAAGAAAACATGATTACATGCACAATTTTCGCACATAATTGCCTATTATCGTGTGGTCTTATTTTGTATTTTTCTCTCCCCACATAGAATAGAAATTCCTAAGAAAATAAACTTTTTGGTATTGATAATGTTTGACTATTAAATACAAAATAGCTAGTCAGTGAATATTTGATGATTGCTAAATTCATTCCCAAGATGTGAAATCAGATGACTTCACTTAAAAGATCTACAGTGGTGATTCCAAAGATGATGATAAAAATGAACATAGGGTCAAATCAGACATGATTGTTAAGAAAATCCAGAAAAAGAAAGCCTTAATCTGCTCCAGAAGTTTGGCTAAACTTTTGTTCCTCTCTTAAGCTACTGTAAATGCTTCCTCTAGATTGTAAGACCCTCTTATATAATCACCTTCTTATATAATCCCCCAAATTTTGCATTTTGGAAAGCTTCCTGCTTAGATTTCCTCAGATATTACTGTCTCTTTGCAAAATAGCTTGAAGTAGAAATTCCATTCTTGAACTTGGCATCCCGACAGTCATAACTGTCACCATCTGTTGCTTTCCTCCTCTTCTCGCCATTAAAGCAGCAAAGAGGATGCTGGAACGCGCTCTGGGAACATCAGAGGCTAAGCTTCGGCAATTCCGCGTGACGTGGCAGGGTTGGGCCACTCCGCACATCTGCTCTGTGGGATTAGACAGACTCAATACTGGGATGGCTCAGGTCTGAGAGTGGGTTCAATTGATTCCCACAGTAAAGAGAAGCCTTGCTCTCCAGGTTCAATGAATCTCCTCAAGGACAGAGAATAATTTGGTAATATTTTTATTCTGACTCCAAAAACTATGTATTTTCACAGAGTTGTGGGATATTTACAAAATATAAAGAAGGAAAGGAGGAAATACAAATCATCCTTAACTGTAAGATAGATAAGCAGTGTCGTCTGGAGATACACACACTCACACACCCCTGTCTATATGTGAACGCATAACATAATCTGCAAACAAAGTATTTTTTCTTTTTCTATGTCACTCTCTGTAGAGTGCGTGGCATCACTGCTCACAGCAACCTCAAACTCTTGGGCTTACATGATTCTCTTGCCTCAGCCCCCTAAGTAGCTGGTACTACAGGTGCCCACCACAATACCCAGCTATTTTTGTTGCAGTTGCCATTGTTGTTTAGCTGGCCCCGGACCGGGTTCAAACCCACCACCCTCAGTGTATATGGTTGGTGCCGTAACCACTGTGCTATGGGCGCTGAACCAAACATAAAGTATTATTAATATAATTTTTACTTACTTCACAAGTATGGGCATCTTTCCAAGTCATTAAATATCTTTGAACAGCATCGTTTTTAATAGTAGTGAACAATTCTATTGTATGGTAGATTTTACGTTTTTACATATTAGCTTACATTCTCAACACATTCCTTGATTTCAGGCAGCTCAGCCTGTGAAGGAGAAAGTGTCGCATGTATCAAATATGGCATTCTTTCCATAGCAACTGCCCAAGTAATGTTATTGAGAGAATTTGGTGAGCATCTCTCAGAAAAAGCAACTCTCTTTATGAATTCTACATATAATTATAATATGGGATCATACTCTTTTTCACTTGGGCATATTATATATGTCTTATAGATTTTAAATATTCAAAATAGCCAAGGAAGCAGAGGATGTTTTATTTAGAAAATATAAGATGTTTCATTATCAGGACTGTTTTTTTTAAGGAAGATGGAAAAGTACTGTTCCTCTTTATGTTGGAACCTGAAAAATCTTCTTAATCCAAAGTTTCCATAATAGTGTCAAAAACAGTGAGGTCTCCAGAGAAGCAAAGAGGGTATCTTCTTTTTGGAGCAAATATTTACTTGGAACTAAAATTGTCTCTTAGTTTTCCAGTTGTTCCGAACTGTTATGTTGTTCCTCTGTGAGCAACTTTGTTCCTTTTTCTTTCCTTTCTTATTAATTTATCTATTTGCCTCCAATTATAAATACCTAGAAATCATCCTCATTATGTTATTACTATGTAATATTTCCCTTAAAACTCTAACTGCTATTGGATACTTATGTTGGGCTTTCTGGGCACTCGGCCCTGCCGGGCACGGTAGGGTTGGCACCACTTAGCAAATGCTTTAGTTCACTCAGCAAGATGTGTGTGACTCAGGTGGTAGAAACAATTTGTTCTTTTGTTTTAAGAAAATATAGACCCTAAAAGTCCCTAGAAGGTTTCTCTTCCTGGACAGTTATGAAGCTTACCCCCAGTGCAGGCAGCAATCAGAATGCGAGTCCAAGGCTCAAGACAGATCCAAGCCAAAGCTCCAGGTCTGGGAAATACACAGACCCGGGGGTGGGGGTAGGGGGCAGGTGATACTATGAGCGTGGAGAGAGAAAAATAAGAGGGCAGAGTGCAGGTTGTCCCTGTGGAGGGAGAGATGGGAGGAGCAGGACAGAGAAGAAACAGATGAAAGTGTAGGTGTTTCTCTGCACAAATTCTTCTGGTAATCTTGACCACTCAAAAGATCTCAATCACATAGAAGGTGGCCGTGCCATCAGAGTTTGCTTCCTAACCTCTCCTTTGCTTCATGAGAGAGTATAAGACCTCAGATCTGGCCATGACCTTTTGAGGGCAGGGGCTCTTGCTATTTTATAAGCAAAGTACAGAACAAAGTAGTTTGATAATATAACTCAAACCAGTGGCAGATTAGATTAGGATCTGGAGCCCAAGTTAAAGGAAATGATACACTCCTGTGAGTAACTGGAATAAGTAAACCATGGAAACTAGAGAAGGGTTAGCAATTCCTGTAAGGAACTATGAATAAGTAGGGTTACTGGGCTTCTTGAACATGTAAATGTTTTGAATGGACACCCAACCTTTTCTCCAAAAATTACAAAGTGCCTCCTATATCACAGGTGGTAAATTAGACTATAGTGATACAATAGGGAACGAGATAGAAAGATCACCATGGCAGTGCAGTTTCTACTCTTATGAGAGAAATACCAACAATAAAAACAAGGAAACAAATGGACATAATAATTTTGGATAATGCTAAGGAAAGAAAACAAAGTTATGTGGCAGGGATAATATAGTGGGGACTACATTATATTGGTTATTGAGGAACTCTATTGGATATTCAGAGGGATTTAGGGGGTGAATCAAGGTACAGCTCCCAGATAAAACTATGTGGTGGAATCATACCCTTGGAGTCAGCAGGACTGGGCTGGAATCCAAATCCCAGTCAGGCACGTGTTTACTAACCATGTTCCCTTCAGTGATTTACTCACACTCTTGTATTTCAATTTCTTCTTTCGTAAAAGAGTGATACCAATAATCCTCATCCTATGGGATGGTGGGGGAAATTGCATGAGATAAGGTCATGGAAGCGTCATGCCTGGCACATAGTGAGATGCTTATAAAAATTAACTGCCATTATTGGCAGTTTATGGAGCAATGAAAAATATGCCTTTCTGGCCTCAGTAATAAGAATACTTGCATTTCCCCTAAGCTATTAGTTGGCTTAATTATCTTTTCCAAATGCTGAGAATCACACTTTCTTCTTTCTCCCGACTGCTAAAAAGTCAAGGGCCAAATTTGAGGTTTATCTCTGGCAAATACAGAGAATTTAATCAAATGCCTTATTTATTTTGTGAACTAACCTCATTGGCTAACTGCTTTCTTTTTTTACTTGTTTTCCTTCTAATTCAATTTCCTTACTTCCTTTTTATTCAATTATATTTTGTATTATATGTGTTTTTGTTAGCTGCCATAAATCATTTCTGTAACATGTTCTGTCTAAACAAATAGTCACTACAACAAAATAGTTATCAGGAGGGACCGTGGGGCCTGACTCTCACACAGCAGGAAATCCTTCTACCAGGGAGAGATTTTGCATCCACTGGGCACAAAAAAGTAAGAAAATATAATACTTAAGAATGAATTACAATATGCATTATGATCTGTTTGGCACATTGCTCAGCAAGCCTCGACCTCAGCTTTATCCCAATGTCAAGGACCAATGTGAGAAGCTTGGGGCAGTGGGAACAGGATGGTTTTAGAAGTAGATTACAGGTTCACACACCTGCTTTGTCACTGTCTATCTTTGAGACCATGGGTAAATCCAGGAATGTTTCTGAGTTGTCTCTTCATTTTAATAGTAATTGTAATACCTAACCTGGCCACCTCATTGACTCTTTCTGGTATCCATAAACATGTTCTATAAAGCACAGAGCTTTGCGATTACATCAGCAATCAAAGTCCTGGTGGCGCTGTTGGTGATGACCATAAGCAGCAAGACTGTTGATTCCAACCCTGATGCACCCTGCTCTTAGGGTACGTCTCAGTACTTTAATGGGCTTCTTGCCTTAGGTAAATTTAGGAGGTACCCCTCACCCTGCAGTAAGTGAATGGCATCCCTGAAGCTGTGTGTCCACGGCCTGCATGGCCACTGTGCGGGCCTGACCGAGTCCTGCTTATGCCATGTGTCCATCGGGTGACACCTGCCCATGTCCATTGGATGTGTCAGGTGACACCTGCCGCATGTCTGTCAGTTGTGTTGGGTAACACCGGCTGCATGTCCACCTTTTGTTCCCTACTTCTTTTCATCTACAATTTTCCTGAAGTAAATAATAGTCATTGTCTTTAAGATCCTAACATTAGCTGTATTAGTAGTAGTTTCTGTTACAAAAAAGACTTTTAAAAAAAGATGTTATTAATCCAAATGAAGGCTGGCTCCCAGTTTATAAGGGAAATCAGGTAATGATGATTCTGTACACAGAAATACATGCCTTAGCTAATGGAAGCTTATTGTTGTCATTATGAAGGCATGTAAACTCTTTTAGAATTATATCATACATTTCTCTCTCAAGCACATACATAGTTTTTCATTGTTGTTTTGAAAATTGGGTCATACCCTGTAGTTGTTTTTCTTAAAAATAGGTTATAGATATAATATCTCAGGGTCTTTACATCTAAACTGGACTTATGTCTTCTAAACAGCTGTGTGATTTTCAGGTTGGTGTATACTGCACTTTTTGAAACTATTCTTTAGAATCAATTTACAGGTCCTGTCTTTGTCTATGGGTTTTTTGTTTGCTTCACAAAATTGCTATGAAATCATCTTTTGTACACACCTTGGGCAAAGGAGGACCATATTGTTAACATGTATGTGTGTGTTTATACAATATATACATAAACATGTATGTTTATATATTTACATGTATTATATATATGAATAAGGTAAATGTTTAAAAGAAACATAATTTAGCCCAAGTATTTTAATTAGTGTGTTACCGAATTATTATTTTCTGAGAAGTTGTAACAATTTGCCCTCCCACCAGTAACTGTATAAAGGCGCCTGATTTACTCAAAATTCTCTCCAGGAGAAGTTTGTTGTTCTTTTTAATTTTTGCTGATTGGGGAAGTGAACACTGTACCTCGCTGTTGCAGACACTTGCTTCTCCCGCCTCTCTCGTGCACATAGATTACTCGGGCTTCCTCTGGTACCGCTTGCTCGATCTTATCTCATGTGTTGGGTTATCGTTTCCTTAACAGTTTGTAGCAGCTCTTTGTTTGTTGGGCCATGTGGGTTTTTGCTGGCTGCACGGGTTGCAGACATGTCTTCCTGCCCTATCATTTCCCTTCTTATAGTGCCTTTTGCCATACAAAATTTTAACTGTTTGTGTCCAAATGTGTTTATTTGCCTCTTTTAAAAAACTTCCTTTTGTGACTATTTCTATTTTTTTTCCTAATTAATAGATCCCAATCATTCTTATAAGGCAGATTTCACTTTCTTATTTATCTTTCCATAGTTTCTTTACAGGTGGATAAACTTACACATGTGTAATTTTACGTAAGTGAGAAATTATCAATTTTAGTTTTTATTGTATCATTTCTGTTTAAAATTTTATCTGGCTTTCATCCCTTGTGCTCTTCCCCTTCACCCACATCATCTCACGCTAAGTACCTAATATGGATTTTTATATTTATTTTCTTTATTCTAAAATAATCATACACACACTCACACGTAAATATGTACATCTATACATGCATGTATCCACCTAAGTGTTTTATTGGTATATAACTTGGGATTCCACAAAAAATGGCATAATCTTATAGACACTTCTCTGCTTTTTTACTTTTTTTCTTTCTGTCTGAATAATATCCGTGGAAAACTATCCTGATCAACAGCCACTGTTGTGATTATCTTTAATGGTGCATCCTATCCCACAGTATAGCTGCACCACGATCTATCAAACCATTCCTTTATACTGGTGATTCACATCATCTCCACCTTTATTTTCAGCCCTATGAACAATGTCATGAAAACATCTCTGGACATTTGCTGCTACATGCTGGTGCATTTATTTCTATAGATCAGATTCCCTAAAGTAAGCTTGCTTGGCTAAAATAATAACCTAACCGGATTTGTTTCCCAAAAGGTAATGGTGATTTGCATGTCTACCAATAAGCAGAGTAGTTTCTTATTACTTCTAGTTTCTTATAGAGGTTACCAAGGTTCTGAGTAACTGCAGACCATTTGTCCTTTTTTGTCACACTGTACAGTCTGTTGGCTGTGTGAGTTTCCTGACCACTCTCTGAGTATCTCTGTATCACTCACCCAGAATGCCAACCTATCTACTTGGTTGTCTCTGATATGTTTGCAACCAGAGGACTGGTTTTCTTGAAAACATTTAAACATCAGTCAATAGGACTCTTATAGAAGGGCCGAAAAGTACTGTTTATGATTTTAGCTTGATGGTTTAGTAACCATTCAGTTCTTGAGGAAAATTTGCTTTCCAAACAGCTGTCTTAGTTAATAAAAGGCAGTTAAAAGACTTGGGTTCTATTATTTAAAGCTGCTGTACACAATTTTCAGTCTACTTAAGATATTAATAACCTCAGAACCCTCTTATCACATAACAGAGAAACTTGTTAAACCAAAAGCACCAGCTTAGAAAAGGGTGGTTACGTCCATGATGATTTATTGATAAATTCTGTAATGCTATATTACGTAGCTCACTCTCCCTACAGACCACCACCTTGTCCCAAAAATGTACCAACACTCTTGTCTTTAGAGTGCCCCAAACACTGGTGTCTGAGAACATTTGTCCTTCTCTCCTGTCTCCCCTGACCATTCTGGTATATTCTCATGATAAAATTGTAGCCTGGACAGATGGCCTCGGTAGCAGAGACTGGCCATACTCACAGAAGGTGAAGGACTCGTGACGAAGGTGGCTGCACTTCCAGTGCTCTCCCAGGGAAGCTGGTCTTGGCCAAAGGATTACAAATATTTTAGTTCCATAGATTCATCCATAGTGACAAAATTCCTCACCTCTTCTAAAGATTTTTTTTCATTGATCATTTCAATTTATTTTACTTTTACTTTAGATTGAACAACACTGACTTCTGTTTAGGGATGGGCATCCCATCCAGCTTGACTATGGAGTGAAAAGACATCAATAAAAAGGATTTTAAGAATTCTGGTTTCTTCGCAATTAATTCTCATTATAAACGAGAATCACGAGGCCCCTCCCTTTCCCAGCCGTCTTGACTGGTGTGAGTTATTCTCTCGGGATCCCATCAGCCTGGTACTGACAGGAGGACCTCTGTCCACAGCCTCGTTCCAAATCCTGGAAAGTTGGCAGCCTGATCCCTTTCCCCCACGGTAAAGTCTGGCTCGTCCTAACCACTTGATCTCCTCATAGAGGAAGGGGTCTGACACACCACTTGTTTACCTCATTCATTTTGTGGACAGGCCTACAAATATGAGATGATTTCTTTAAAACTAAAAGCTTACCTGGGACCCAAGAACCTTGAATCAGATACTCTGAATCTAATTTTATCTCATGAAAATTATGATAATAATGTCTGTCCTGTTTCCTCACAAGGATTTTAGTGAGGATCAATGATGAATGTTCATGAAAACATACACAAATGCCAGGTGTCATGAAAGTGTGAGAAAGTTCATTGTTACATTGCTTCCAGGTGGACTATAGTAGCCACCATTTATTGAGTTGCTATATATGAATAGTCCCTCCACCAAACTCATCTCATTTAGAGATTTTCATTGTCATAACTCTGCTGTTTCTTTAAAAGGGGTGGGATGGTTAACCTGGTAGATTCTATAAACAAGCACGAAGATGTTCCTGCCACTCTTTCTTTGAAAGACATTTAAGATGGGCAACATTCTGAAGGCTGGGCCTTAAACTCAGATAAACCATTTCCAGGGTCCACATGCTGAGCAGCCCTGTATCATGAAGTCTGTTTCACAATCTTATCTAGAAATAAGAGTAACCAATTCTACATGCATGGAATAAAAGTTGTAACTGAGCATCAGTTCTATTTACATCCATGTTTTAGATGACCTTTTAAAATGATAAAATGTATTTTTCAAAAAAACTAAATATCACTCCAATTAATTCTGCACATCATCTTTATGGAAAATCCATTTGTCTATTTTACAAGAAAAATAATGAGTGCCGAGTTAAAAAAGATAAGATTACTAAGTTTATTTCCATTGTTTTTGTTCAGATAGTCTGCTAAAAAATATATATATAGAGAGAGAGAGAGAGAGATTTGAAAAAGCCACTCTGAAAGCCGGTGTTTGCACCTCTCCATACTCCTGTAGCTGTCCCCTGATCATTCTCATATACTCCTTAGCAGAACGAGGCCAGAGGGTGATCTGAGGAGGTATGAGGTCCTCTGCTAAAAACCGTATACTCAAGCCACTTGCCATAGCTTAAAATTCCATCCTTAGAAAATGATTTACTCTACTAATGGCACTGAATTTCTAAGATACCTGGTATGAAAAAAGTATTTTTAAAATTTATTTTTAATTGACATATAGTAATTGTGTGAGGTACAATGTGATATCATGTCTATGAATACTTTCTGGAGTTGGAATTTAGCATATTCAGGTCCTGGGAGATTCCTCATATAATTTTTCCAAATATTCCTAACAAGGGATTTATTAGGACAGCATGCTTTATTCATCCTGGTATTATAACATGTATTTGCTATACCAGAGAGTCTATAGATTCCTGGCATTGTTCAAAGGGAAAACTGAGTCTTCAGATGCATAATTTGGCCCGCAGAGAGAAAGAGTGGTCTAACCTGAAATATTCTCTAAGCAGAGCCAAGCGAGACCAGGTGCTGGGGTGCTGAGCAGTCAGAGCTCAAAGGACGTGGTACCAACACCACAGATGTGGGAATGGCGTGAGCATGACTTGTTGAACAAGCATTTCTGAAGACAAACATCTCTTATATCCTACGTTTCCCTCAGTCTAAATTTGCTACCATTGAAATTTTCTGACAAAGTAGCCATTAGCTATAGGTGTCACGCACTCAGCCTGTGGGCTGAAGTCGGCCCTAGATGAGTGTGCTGGTCTGGGGTGTGTGAATGGAATTGAAGGCATGTCCTCAAGCAGAGCCTGCAGCCCAGTGGGGTACAGACAACCCACTGGTGGCTCCTTCCCTTTACTCACTGGGTTTCTTGCCTGACGCCCAAAGTCATTGCAGTTCATGACGTCAGTATTAGATTTTAGAGTTTGCTGAACCGCTATATCTCACGTATTGGTTATATTTTTAATCTATTCAAAAATGTGTTCATAGCCATTGCCAAGTTTTACAGAATCAAGTCTGTAAATTCAGGCCATCTATTTACATATTCTCTGCTCAAAGAATGCAACAGCACTGTGGAAACCTTGGTGAAAATACTACTGTGCATCTTTGCAAAGCCTGAGGCTACGGATGCCACAGACACACAGTGTGAAGCTGCGACAGGCAAGCTCTTCTTTACAAGTATCAGCGACACGGTGCGTGTGGGGAGACGATGGTCTCAGATGGCCTGCAAAGGCCAGCGTTTCTCAGAAGCCTCCTTCTCACATTCCAGAGACAGGAGGCTGGGTTATAAACCTACCATTTTAACATACTGGAAGCTTCTATTCCTCCATCATCCCTGAGGAATAGGGCATGGAGACCAGACTTATGAGTGATTGTAGCTGCTCTCATTGAGCTGCTAATTTTCTGAGGATAGGAAGGAAACTAAACCTTGCAATGGTCATGAATCTAGAGACTGCAAAGTAACAATAAAGGGATAATAAAAATGATCTCTTTCATTTACTGGGTTCCTCTATTCATAAAGCATTATGGTATTTTTTAAATCTTCTTATCTCATAACTCTGTATAATATTATCATTCCCTTTTTACAGATAATGACTCCAAGACACTGGTTGGTTTTCATACAGAAAGTATCTCACTCAGTCTTAAAGATGGTGTCATTCCCCCAAGGTACTCGTCATCCCTTATCAGGAGTGGGCTTTGGGAAAGGTCTAATCAGAGCTGGGGAAGACAGGCAGCTTCCCCCTTGGCTCTCAGCAGGAGAATGTCCATGTGAGAAGGTAGAGCCTGCTAATGTGCGGTAGATTCCCTCAGGGCCAGGAAAGTCTTAAATTCATGGACTGGGTGTGGAGAAGTTTCCTCTCTGACTGTCCCACTTCCTTCTCTCTGGACCAGAAGAGGGATGCTCAACTTTCGGGGAGCTTTCGTGTTTCTGTATTAGCTTTCTGTGGCTGCTGTGACAAATGATCACAAATGTGGTTTCAAGCAACGCACATTTTTCACCTTATAGATCTGGAAGTCAGATGTTCACAGCCAGTGTCCCTAATGTTAGGGCTTGTCTTTCTGGAGGTTCTGGGTTCTTTGCTTCCTCCAGTGTCCAGGCCACCTGGATTAGTTGGCTCATGGTCTCCTTATAGAAACAGCATCCCTCCAGCCTCCGCATGGGCCTCACACCTCCTCTTCTCTCTCACTCTAACCTACCCTCCTGTAAAAGCTCTCGTAATTAAATTGGGCCCATCTAGATCATTCAGAATGATCCCCCATTTCAAGATACTTAATCACAGTTACAAAGTACCTTGTTCCATATAGAGTAACGTTCACTGGTTCCAAAAATTAAAACATGGATACATTGGGAGCTTGTTATTCAACCTTCCACAACTGCTCATCCTGGTAATTTCTCTGCAGATAATGACACCCCACCTTGGGCAACTCAGGGCACCCCCATCAACTCTTGGGATGTAGCATCCCGAGTTCCCTCACATGAGTCTCCTCAAGGCAAGGCTGTGAGCACCAGACCCTCTATAGTTCTTACTGTCAAACTAAGCTTGCAATTTGGTGGACCTCAAGGTAGGTCAGATATATCTGGAATAACCTTCAGTGAGTCTTTTTTTGTTTTAATTTGAAATTTTATTTTTAAAAATTACATTTCAAGTATTTCTTTAAAAATTGAGAGATCTGGAATCACTGTATCTTGTTTTTGGATGGCTACATAGTGGCTTCTCTCTTTAGAAAGAATCTGTGCTCACCTGATGTTATATCTGAAATGTTTCACTCACTTGTTTTAACTGCTTCGACCCTATGGTTTAAGTATCTGACTTTACAATGATCATTCTAAAACCACAGTGAATACACATCTTAGAGAACAGTTGTTCAGATAATGTTGTTAGAGACAGTAACTTTATGTATATTAGAAAACTCTATATTAACCCCTGATATCCAGATGTAGCAGAGAATGAGCCTTATCATTCAGTATCATCCTAACATTGGTAGGCTGGTTGGATCATCCTTTTGGGTTTTTTGTTTGTTTGTTTTGGGTTTTTTGGCAGCCTGACCCTCAACCTTTGATCCACCATCACCTGGGCCAGGCATCCCTAATCACCAGTTCACAATAGTATCATTTCACCAGACACAAAATTTTCCACCTGTCCCTGGAAAAGTGACCCCTTTTCCTCCTCCCAGAGCTATCTCGTAAAGGTACCAGTTCCTCAAAATTAAAGATTGGCTTTATTACAAATAAAAACTTTCTTTATCTTTGTGTTCATAGTCTCACAGAGTGGCTGGAACATAGGTTGGATATTAATAGATGTTCTTGAATAAATGAATAAACTATGATAATGACAATGGTATTTGTTGTGATAGCTGATATGAGAACTTAGTTATAAATGAATGCTGTGTCTCTGATTGAGGTAGCAATAGCTATCCTAATAAGGACAAGTTCATCATGAATATCTGCACTCCCACAAGTGCTGGAAAACTCTATCTATCCTGTTGCTCCCTTTGCTTCTGGCCACAGCCGATGGAACCACAGAAAGATTCCTAAGCCATGGACTCCCCACCCTTGGCTGAACAGGAACCTCTGATATGGCCTGTGGCAAAGAGCCCTCCCAACAGATAAGCTCTCCCTTTAGGCGGTTTTTTTTGGGGGGGGGGGGTGGAAGTTGTTTTGTTTTATTTTGCTTTGCTTTGTTTTTCCTTTTGAAAACCCAAACCAAGAGACACAAAACATCTGAATTTGGCAATAGATGCTTGAGAAAATGGGTCATGCAAGAGATTAGGGACCGGCTGCCAGGCTGGCCATGTACAGAAGGAGCACACAGTGAGAGATAAAGGAGAACTTCAGTTTTTGATTTCCCAGATTCCAGTTACAATTTACATGGGGCTTAGCTATTTTTGAATGTCTGTGAAATTACCTTTTCATATCCTTGCAACACTTTTCTTGTCCTCCTGTAACTCACAGAGGCTATCTGTTCTTCATAATTAAAATACTTGCCTGGAACATTGCCTTAACCCAGGTCCAGGCAGGTCAGTGGAATTTAATGAAGGATTGTGGAGTAGCAGGGCTGCCAAGTGAAGATCAAAGGAAACCCAGAGTTGGGCTCTGGGCACTACCAACTCCCAGGAAGTTGTTCTCACCAGAATGGAGACTCAATGTTTTTAAGTACTGGACATTTTCCAAGATGTGAATGTCCCCGAATCCTTAAATTCTGAATATAAAACCGGTAATGAAAATACCCGAGAAATATTTCACCCTGTTAAGAGGCAAGAGGAAATGTTAGATCCTGACCCGTTAGAATCATTGGACTGAATAGGTGTCAATTAAACAACAAGAAACTATTAAACTTTTATTGAGCGTTTTAGGAATCAGCTTGCTAAGTTTGAATAGATGGCATACTTAGTTTTAGAACATCCTTCCTGGAATAGTTACCTTCAAAGTGGTTATAATCTTTATAAAATAGCCTCAACATTAATTATTCATGAATTAAAAGCATGCTCGAGGATTAAAGCAGAATAATAGATGCAACACTCCATAAACGTGGGGCATCATGCATCATTTATGACTCTCTTACTCATCAGGACCTGGCTTTTTGAATCTTAATTGAAAACTGGTGTGGCTAGATTGTTGAAAAAAGTAAACTGGTTATTCTGATAGCAGACAACTTTCATTAGAGAGTGAATTAATTTTGGGAGTCTGATAGCCTGATGTATTAAACATATGCAGTCATGTTCAGTAATAAGACTTTGTTTAATTATAGTCTTCTGGTCAGTGCACATTCTTTATATTTTGATTTCATTTTGATCAATGCTAGTTGGATACAATGTAAGTGATTGTGGACTGTGGACTATAATTGCAGCACGGAACAGGATAATCATTGACAAAATGGCACACTGCACAACCTCAGCCCAGTCCAGCCTCCCTCCGTCCTGGTCCTTTCTTCCTTTTATGCTTACTCACCCATCGTTTACTATGGTTAGACTGGTCTTGTTTTCAAATCTCAAATAAGAAGCTCTTATAAAACCTACATTAGTTAATCTTCTCTTTCTTTTTTGAGGAATTAAGCAGTAGATGGAATGGCCAGTGTACTTTCCTTGGCCTTGGAGTTATTTTTTTAATTTTTTAAAATTTTACCTTTGAATTTTTTGAGCATCTTAGTTCTCTTTTTAATAAAAATAATTTAAGACTACTAATTTTTGACTACATAACCATGCTAGTTATACAACTCTGTTAAAAAAAAAAAAGGCATCATTACCTTTGTTTTACATGTGAGGAAACTGAGGCTTGGGTATGTTTCTCATAGGTAACTTGTCCAGGGCTGGAGAATTAGTCAGTATTGAAGTTGGGATCCAAACCCAGGGAGACACACCTTTAATTTAAGCCCTGGAGAATTTACCCAGATTCTTGTAGTGTTTACACACTGCTTCGCTTTTCCCTGAGAACTGTGGATAACCACCTCACTTTCTCTGCTACTAGTCACAGACTTTGTTAAGCTGACTGTGTTTAGTGTGGGAAAGAAAGTTCTGGTCATGAGTAATTGTGATATATTTACCTTGTGTCCTTACCCTCTGACCCGATGTCATTCTGTTTAAAATTCCTCCCTAAAAAAGTATGACAGTCTGAGGTTTGCTCCTTTCTGAACTCCAGTTTGCAGTCTGGTTTTGAAATCCAAATCTGATTCTCTAAGAATTAGATTAGGAAGGCAATAACCAATTAAGGTCACCTGTGTGTGTCCACCATGCTGTGGTAGATGAGCCCTCATACAACAAAGAGATTGACGGCCCTTCATGACATGATTGTGGCTCCTGTAGGCAGATAACTACAGTTTGTCATAGGGAGAGTGGATACACCTGCTTACACGATGGTAGGACTAAACAAAGTTCTCTGTGGAGCTAATGGTGTTCAATGCAACCTACAACCCCACCCTCACTGTGATCATTCCCAATCCTTCCACAGGGCTTTGGGAAATGTGCATAGATGCCACTGGAATGAAATCTCCATAAGGATATTTAGAGCAGAAAAACCCTTCTTGTGGTTTTATAAATTTCACCATGAGTCTGTTGACCTTTATAAAAGTTTATCCTGTTTTCCATGAGCCAGGCAGTTCTTCAAGCTCAACATTATAATCGCCACACTAAAAACATTCAGGAATTTGAAAATTAAATACTTATCAATTCCAAGAATGGGAAAGATCACATGTGAAACTAATTTTACAGCAACCCAGGGCAAGGAACTGGTTTAACCATAACACTGACAGGTGCCCTCAGAGACTGTGCTGTGAGACACTCCCTCTTCCTCCTTTGCTGGAATTTTCTCCCCTCCTAGGCCAACAAGCTTCCTCCACGGGCCTTCTTGATGACATTTGTACACGTCAGTTCTGCTCTACTCTCATTCTAGAGTGCAGGAGTCCCTTCCTTTATCTAACAAATATTTAGTGAGATTTTTATGTGCCAAGCACTGCTGTCAATTCTAGGGTTACAAAAAAAAAGGAAGTCCCTGCTCTCTTTGTTCTAGGAGAGGAAGGTAACCATAAACAAATACATGCACACTATTTCAGGCACTAAGTTCTAGGAAACAATTAAAAATGACAAAAATAAAAGGGACAAGGGAACAGTTGTATGTGCACCAAACAAAGGTCTCCATTTCCCCAGCCGGGGAAGAGGCTTCAGTTGACCCACCGCCTCTCACACAGGGCAGGCAGTAGGAGCCCAGTAAACACCCACTGCACTAAATACTCCGTCTGTCAGTGCTATTGATCAGATGTTCTGTGTCTCATGTGCAATAGTTTCAATGACTAGTCTATGTTGTACATTTCTTATGAAAAATACTGCATCTTATGTTTGTTTTTAAAGTCCTGGAAACACTACATAGAGTGAGTCTCAGAATGTTGTTGGCTGATAAATTTCAATCTGGTTGTGGGGTTTTTCTATGTCATAAATAAGGTAGTTATATACACACAGTGTAGTCATGGGGCACCTAATAGAAGTGTGTTTCATACTAATGCAGAAGATCCCAAGCATGTAACTAAGTACCTGTGCCTTAAAGTGAACTTTCTATTTACCTGTATAATTTCTAAAATGTCTGTCAACCTATCGATTATCTTTAATTGAAGGGAACTTAAACTCCTTAGGTTTCAGTTGAACTGACTTGGTCTGTGTCAAATAAAGTCTATAGAATTTTATTTAAGAAAGCATTGCTTAAAGGAGTCTGTTTATGTGTACTTGTCATTATGTCAAAAAGCTGAAAAAAGTTCAGCATAGAAAATACTTACTTATGTATCCATTTCTTAACTTTGACTCCATTAAATGTGGTGTTCGCACACAAACTGGTATGCTGCCTTGTGAAATTAAAAAGGCGTGCGTTCACAGCACTGAAAACGTTCATGATGTCCTTTTGCCAGAAAGTGCTCCAGTGCAGGTTTTATAAAAGGGAAGATTTATGAAAACTTTGTGAAAGGGGAGAGTTGAACCATAAAATAAAAAAAATCAGTGACTCAGAGTGGGTAAATAACAGGTAAAGTTTTTAGGATTAAGAAGAAAAAAAAAGAGAATGATTATTTAAATAGCAGAAAAGTCAAAAATAAAAAGAGAAAAAAGAAATAAAAGAAGTTATGAGTTGAGGTCAACCAAAATGTTTCTTGATCCCTGGACTCGTTTTGTGGTTATCTTTGTAACAGGCAACTAGGGAAGGACAAAGACATAAGAGTTTCTTTGCCGTTAAGACGATAAATCGTTTGGAAGAAAAGACTCGCTCCCAGTCCGAGCTCACACTCCTCACGTAACAGGTCTCAGTCTCATTCTCAGCTGATAAAGTTGTTTCCTGTTTCTTAGAGAAGAGTAGAAGGCTTCCCAGGGAAACTCACTCCACTTCTGCCTTGCTCCTTATATCAATAAAAAATATATAACTTCCTTTCTTTTTCCCCCAAGTGCCAGAAAAATGACTATTGTACCCCTATAAATCTGTGCCCTCGCTTGCTCCACCAATTACTACCCTTGTCCCAGAATTTTCAACTCCATTTTTGCTAATATTTTTCTCTTAGTACATAAACACATGCTCACACCATAAACAATGATAACATTAACAACAAAAAAACCTTCTTTTTTAACTTTATGGATGCATATTAGAATCACCCAGGGATTGCAAAAAGAATATTGATACCTAAGGGCCAATTCAGATAAAGAAGATCAAATTTTTTGAGGGGTATAGCCCAAATACTGGCATATTTTAAAGCTGCTGTACTGATTCTAACCCATAGCGCCGGACTTGACAAACATTGACCTACGTGATCCCAGATCTCATTCTTCTCTCTCTCTCTCTCTTTTTTAATCTGTAAGTCTACTATAGATTTTTCTTTCCATTACATTTTAAGGAATTATATCACAAAGTCCCAAAGCTGCAGATGCTGGCATGAATGTGGAGAGAAGGGAACACTTTTACACAGTTGGTGGAACTGCAAACTAATACAGCCTCTTTGGAAAGAAGTATGGAAAATCCTGAACTCAAAATAGGCCTTCCAATTGATCTTGAAATCCCACTAGTAGGCATCTAGCCAGAAGAAAAAAAAATCATTTTATGATAAAGACATTTGCCCTGGATTATTTATAGAAGCTCAATTTCTCCAAGATGTGGAAACAACTTAAGGGCCCATCAACCCATGAATGGATTAATGCACTGTGGTCCATGTATACCATGCAATACTATTCAGATGGGCACTTTACATCTTTTGTATTAACCTGGTAAGAGCTGAGACACATTCTTCTTAGTAAAGTATCACAAGAATGGAAAAGCAAGTATACAATGTACTGAATTCTAATATGAAGCCAGTAGACAAACTAATACGCACCCGCACAAGAGAAAAACTCAGTTCAATTCAAGGTGAGGGGGAGAGAGGAAGGAGAGGGATTGCTGTGCTCCCACCTAACAGACACAGTGGAAGAGTATATGGCACACCTGTTGGGGGTGGGACACAACTACAACAGGACTTTTCCTAAAAATTTCAAACATTGTAACCTAATTGTTTTTATCCTCATATTAATCTGAAATTTAAAAATGGACAAAAGCATTTTTAGGGGATTCACAATATCTAATGGAGAGAGAGTTGTACTTAGGCAGTGAAATTGGCAGAAGATGGCAAAAGATTGGATGTCCTGCTATAAACCACCAGTATTTAATCAACTAGTGCTTAAGCCATTGCACCATTTATTAAACTGGAAATGCTACAAGAAAATCAGAGTTTTAGGTAAAAAAAAAAAAATCAAGGGTGAAATTTAGATGTATTGAGTTCAAAATGCCTATGAAACACATATCTAAAAATATAGGCAAGTGAACTAGTACTCAACTGGATATATAGGCAATTGATAGCTAAAACTGACCATGACCTTAGAACAATGCCAATTTAAATATTCTCTCCAGCAACACTGAGTAGCTGATATAAAGGTAAGGAGAAGGCGGACAGCTGGACACTTGGCTTTATCCAGGTAAAAGTAATGGAGATTATGGGGCAAGGTCCTGAGGACACTGAAAAGAGAGTGACTGAAATAGTAGAATACAGAATATAGGTGGAGCAGTGGGAGGGAGTTACTTGGAAATACAAAGAAGTAGAAAATAAAAGGAAATATCAAATAGGGTAACATGCCAAGACTCTAATAGGAGATTAGATGGTTTTCTATCCGTAAGAGGCATTATCTTGGGTAAATCAGAACAAATGGAGATGGGATTTTTGAGAGAAATATTCCCCTGAGGCTGTAATGAAATGTGTTAAATGACCCCTGACCCACCCAAAGAACAATTCTTTTGATAACTGGAAAATGTATGCCTTAAAAATGTAATAGCTGTGCATCGATCCTGTGTCAATTTGCATCCTATGAGAGGCAGAAGCAGGCTCTTGGATGGAAATAGATGTGCAAAAGATTTACTGCGGCAAACGCGGGAGAAAAAAGAGGGAGCCAGGGAAAGGGAGTTGAGGAGAAGAGTCAGTGGACATGATGCTTGATCTGACACTTGTGAAAGGAGAGAAAAAAAGAAGGAAGAATTTTTAGGAAGAGCCTTCGACTGCAGGGCAGCCAGGCCCACCAGGAACCAGCAAGCAGACTGCCAGGCGCTGGAGCCGGCTCTGGGCAGGACGGCCCCCGCTGGACTGCGGTGCTCAGCCATTGGCTGGCGCGGTGTGACATCAGTGCCCAACCCTGGGCGCTCCTGAGCACGCAGCAGCCGCAGACCAGACCCAAGAGAGGTCTGAGCAGCACAACCCCGCAGCTGCCCCGCCTCAACTTCGGGCCTTCCAGGTTCCTCTTCTTACCCCAGACTGATGTCTGCCTTGCAGCCTATTGTCAAGAAAGAATGTAATTGAGTGGCATTCTCTGCCATCAAGTCATGCATATATTCTGCTCCCGTCTTCCTGAAATAAACCTGGTCACCTCTATTAGGCTTCTCTGTGTTCCCAACCCCCTGTCACGAGTTCATAACAAATCCCACAAGCAGCTGACCATATTCATTGTGTATGAACGTCTAACCAATCTATTTACCAGTTTAAGGAGTTCTTTATTATTTTTCCACCGCTGTTAACATACACACACACCCCCAACACTAGCATGTTGGCATATTCCGTGCTTTCTGTCTAATTTCTTGCAAGCTAATCACTGAACACAATGTATTCTGTTGTGTCACCTCAAAGTCTAGCGTCCTGAGTGAATGCTCTTTCTTCACTCAATCTCCCGCCTCAGTTTTCATGACCCACCTCCATCACGCCAAGGCAGCAGCCTGTACTGGTTCCAGTGACCCGACAGTCCAGTTCACTGCCTGTGTGACCGCAGGGTTTGATGCTGTTTACCCCTCCCTTTTTCGTGGCAGTTTCCTCCTGACTTTTCTGCTACTTCCCTGTTTACTCCTTCTCAGCGTCCTAGTCAGTTTTCAGGGTCCGTGTCCCGCTCGTTTCTTTTCACTCTGTATTCTCTCTAGGCAATATGATTCTCATTCAAGCTATCGAATACCCACCTGCCAGTGCCTCCCTAAATCTGTGTCTGCAGAACAAACTCCTTTCTAGAGCCCCAGAACCAAGCACCATCAACAACTGTTTGGTCATTTGACCATTTCATAGTATCTACTTTTAGATGTTACACAGGTAACTCAAATTCAATCATTTTTAAAATCAAATCCCATACATTCTCCCCATTTTTGTTCTGTTATTCTCTGTGTTGGTAAATATACCCACCCAGTTGCTCAGATCATATAAAGTGACACTGGATTCTCTCTCTTTCTTCATTCCTCCCTCTTCACTCTCACTGGTTAAGTCAAATAAAACACCAGACTCAATTCTAATTGTATGCTCTTCACACCATCCTAACTGCTACTGCAATAATTAAGGACTAACTTTTTCTGCCTTGTTTAGAGCTGTAGCCTCCAAACTGGCATCCAAGCTCTAAATGTGATTTGTTACCTCTAAAGTGGTTATTTGCACAGGCAAACATCTTCAGATCACTCAAGTTCTTCAGTGGTTCGCCATCAAACACTGTTTACCACGCCACACATAGCCCTTCGTCTCCTTGTCCTTGAAAGTATGTCCCGTCTTGCACCCTCCAGTCTCACCTTTGTTATCTGTGTTCCGTTTGACCTCAACTACTTTGGTGAGAGAGTTCACCAGGGTCATTCCTACCTGCCCTGGCACGTGGCTTACACGCCACTGTGTCCTAGCTTGGAAGATGCCCATTCATCCCCCACATCCCAGGTAGATGGCAGACCTCTTCCCAACTCCCCCGTTATTTCTGACACACACCATCACTCTGACCACCACCATTGTTCTGTAATTGTCTTCCCACCACATATGACACTAATTAGACAGGGAGGTTACATCTTTTCATCATTGTATTTCCAGAGCCTGGTAAGTGCCTGGTAATATTTGTCTTTTAATGAACACACACTAAGAGTGAGTTCAAAAAGTTGAGTCTTGAAAATATTTTTGGAAAAGCTGATATGTCCTCCCCTAAATTGTTCTAAAACTGAAGAGATACATGGGAAATGAAAAGGGCTGCCGGCTGTAGGCGAAAATTTTCCTCCATTTACTAAAGTGCACAGATTGTGTCCTATTAAAGCAACTTCAGAAAATCATCTCCAACTACCTGTAATAGCTTCGATTATACAACAAAAAAAAAATCCTACTATAAGTCAGGCATGGGAAGTCACAAAACATCACTGTTACATGGAAGTTTTCATGCAGCTTTGTTGATTAAATGAAATTTGGCCTGAAAGTCTTTAAAAATAATACCTTACCTTGGCACAGAACTTTAGTTTCCAAACAGCTTTTACACTGTGTTTTCATTCTGTATCCAAAGCATCTTGATGAGGTCGTCAACACGGAAAGGATCTTCCCCATGTGCAGCATCATTTCCGAGGTTTGCTGGAGGCTGGCAGCTGTCGTGTGGTGGTGCAGGAGCCAGAGCGTGGGACTTGACTGCTAAGCCTGTGACCGTCTCTCTCCCCTTGCTGCCTATTTGGAGTTTCTACCTCCAGGACGTGTAGAACCACGGGCTGTTTGTCACTCCCCAGCTCAGTCCACTCAGTGCACATTCCTCAGTGCCCCTCCTGGTCCCAAGTCCCCTGTTGGTGTCAGGCCCAGGGATGTGGTAGCATTTCCTTCATTTCCCAAGTGCTTCCCCATAACACCTCTCCCAGTCACCCCTCTGAGGCCGCAGCCACCAGCGCTAGGTGTTGACACCAACAAACCTTTCACCCACCTTTACGATGATAACTGCTGTCAGGTTTGCCATGTCTGAGCTTCAGTCCTGCCTAGTTCCATCTTATCTTCTTGATGCAAAACAACCATCATGACTATTAAGAACAAAACATAAGGATAAACTGAAATTCTTTAATTCTGCAAAGAGAGCCAGAATACTGACTGTCCCATTCCTGGAAAGGTTCTCTCAGCCTGCCTTTCTCCTTAAATTGTACCATTCTTGGAAGGGTTCTCTCAGCCCACCTTTCTCTGCACCAGACTGAATTGTACCATTCATGGAAGGGGTCTCACAGCCTGCCTTTCTCTACACTGGCCTTAAATTGTACCATTCGTGGAAGGGTTCTCTCAGCCCGCCTATCTCTGCACCAGCTTTAATTGTACCATTCATGATGAAAGGGTTCTTTCTTTCAGCCCGCCTAGCCCGCCTTTCTCTGCATTGACCTTAAGTTGTACCATTCATGGAAGGGTTCTCTCAGCCCGCCTTTCTCTGCACTGGCCTGAAATCAGCAGCAGGTGTGTTTAGTTTGGATTTCACAGTGCTTTAAAAAACACCTAGAAGGTGGAAGACTGGAGGCAAAGTATGCATGCTTTAGTTTGCCATGGGTTCCATCCTGTCATTTGTGTCACCCTTCTGGAGCATTGCCTATATTAATGTACTTCACTAGGTAAAAATAATAGCAGCTAATGTTTACAAAGCACCTTCTTTGTACCAAGTACTGTTTTCAAAATTTTACAAATGTTAGCTGTTCAGCCCTCCCAGCAAACTCAGCGAGTGTTATCTCCTCCTGCTGATGTTATCTCATCATCCCCAAAGGAGGAGTGAGGCTGTAAGTTAGCAACTCACCAAGGTGCTCAGGAGTTAGGTGGCAGTGCTGGAATTCAGACCCAGTCGGTTTGGACCCAGAGCCAATGTCTATACCTTGCTACCTGGATACAGTATGTGGGTCACTACTGAAGCTTTGAGATATGCAACATTAAGAAACACAAGATTTGCATGGACAGAAACAAATGAAGCCCTCCCAGCAACCCAGATAAGCCAGGCCAGGTGAAACTCGCATGGGTGAATCAGAACCGATGCTGTCCGTTGTGCTGCTTGGCAGTGAGATAATGGGCCATACAGTCTTGTCTCAAAACATTTGTAGTGACCTACGTATCAGCTTTCATGTGATCCACAAAAGGAAACAGAAAATTAATCACTAACATTAGAGGAGGTCAAAGAATCATGCTTTGAAATGAGAAGAGACATGAAGAGCCTGTCTGTGGATGAGCTGAGAACAGCCTGTTTGCGTCAGCAGCATCAGACAGGTGCCTTGTGGGACACGAGTACTGCACGGAGACGCACCCACTCCCTGCTTCAGTCCAAAGACCAATATAAATGTCGTAACACAATAACTAAGAAAATGCTGTGAAGGCCACGTTAACTAGTTTGATGAAAACATTTCAAATTGTACTTAAAACCAGCACATTGCACCCCATGATTGCACTAATATCCACAGCTATGATTTCATAAAAATAAAAAATAAAGGATTATCACTTTTCCCTAATCAGGAAATTCATACTTTCATATACTTTCATATGCTGACTTTTTAAAGGAAAATATACATTTATTTTTTTATTAAAAATTAAAAAAAAAGATGAAAAGGGTACATGGCAGGGAGTGGTCTCATGAAGTCTACTGACAGTGTGTCTTGTAATATCTTGATTTTGTAAAAATATAGATTACTATGGAGCTGCTGGCTTTGCTCTGTGTTTTCCTTGTTAGCAACTCCACTCTTCTTTGCCAGCCCTATATTGCTCAGTGTTACACAGGAGTTGAATGTGATTCCCAAGAAACGCTGAGCAGTCAGACCAGCAAACCATTTGTAGTCACAGACAGAGAAGAGAAGAGAAAGTGACCTTCCCTAATACATGGCTTTGAAGTAATTGTTATTCCTCACTCCTCACTTGTATGCAATTTTAGAATGGGAAAGAAGACATATGATTCAGATATTTCTAAGTGTTAAGGTTTGATAAAATATTATTCTAAGTCTGATAATAATAATGATAATTATGACATTTTAGCTACTGAAATCTCTGAGGTTTGTGATTGATTTTGACATATATATATATATATATATATATACACACACATACACACGTGTGTGTATATACAGGATGGCCATTAATTTTAAATTGCGCACAAATTTTATCTCCACCATGTATGTATGTGTGTGTGTGTAAAATCTTCCACTTTTTGGCACACAGAAAGTGAAAAGTAGAAACACTCCATCCCTCAGCATTCTTGGCATTTTATACCCCTTATACATTAAATACTTTCACAAACAAACACATGTGACCATTGTTTTTAATCCTTGTTAGAGCATTGCTGGATGACTTGGGTTCTGCAACAAGCCTGGGGCCCTCGTGCTGCCAATGCCAACTAGACTAGTGAAGTCCTAGACAGGATGGAGCCATCAAGTGCTGGGGTGAGCACAGCAGGACTCCAGAGCCCAGGACAAGAAGCAGAAGCATATCTGCGAGCAGGCCGATATTACACATCAGTTCAGAGACCAGAGACCGAGGCTGAGCAAAGATGAGTGGGAAGGCCAGAACCCACAGACAATCCAAGACAGGGACGCAGGTGGTCCAGCTAGTAGCTAGAAGTCTGTGCTCCAGAGTCAGACCCAGATTCCCATTTCCTCCTTATTTGTGTGTGTGACCTTGTGCATATCTTTATTTTTTTTTTCATTTTTTCATTTTTTTTTTAAATTTTATTGAATGGTAACTATGTACATTAATGCCCTTCTGGGGTACAGTGTGGGGTTTTCACATGCAATCTGAAATACTTCCATCAAACTGATCAACACAGCCTTCATGTCTTTTTCTCAGTTATAGTTTTAAAATGTTCTGATTCTACTCTTAGAGCGTTTCACTTGTACCCCTGTAAGATAGACCTCAAAAATGGTCCCTCCAATCCCCCTCCCTCCACCCGTTCCCCCCTCCCTTCTCCCTCCCCCCTCCCCACATTCTTAGG
>CAUYQV010076930.1:0-12178 GCA_963574575.1 Galagoides demidoff
AACCAAAAAATGGCCGGGCGTTGTGGCAGGCGCTTGTGGTCCCAGCTACTTGGGAGGCAGAGGCAGGAGACTCGCTTGAGCCCAGGAGTTGGAGGTTGCTATGAGCTGTGATGCCATGGCACTCTACCCAGGGGGATAGCTTGAGACTCCGTCTCAAAAAAAAAAAAAAAAAAACTTCCCAGAGCTGTGTTTCCATCCTTAAGGCTCTATGTGGGCAGCCAGAGACCCAGCACATGGTCTGGATCCTCAGAACAAAGCAGAGATTGCGTGTGCCCCTTCCTGGTGAGCAAGGAGTGAGGTCTGGGGACCCTGGACCTTGCAGGGTGGGGGAGCCTCCCAGCTGCCCTCAGACCACATCTGCTCTGCAATATGAGAGAGGGAAATTTGATGAAATACAGGAAGAAATCATCCAGGAGCTGCAGAAAGATGAGCTTACAGAGCAAAGCAGAAATAATTAAAAGATGATTTCTAAGCTGGGCACAGTGGCTCATGCCTGTAATTCTTAGCCCTCTGGGAGGCAAAGACAGGTGGATCACTTGAGCTCAGGAGTTTGAGACCAGCTTGAACAAAAGCGAGACCCCATCTCTAAAAATAGCAGGGTGTTGTGGGGTGCACCTGTAGTCCCGCTACTTGGGAGTCTGAGGCAAGGGGATCACTTGAGTGCATGAGTTTGAGGTTGTTGTGAGCTGAGATACCACAGCTCTCTACCAAGGATGACAAAGTGAGACCCTGTCTCAAAAAAAAAAAAAAAAAAAAAAAGGAAATGACTTCACATAGTCACATACATGCTTTCTATTTTCTTTTTTTGAGACAGAGCCTCAAGCTGTCGCCCTGAGTAGAGTACTATGGCATCACAGCTCACAACAACCTCTAACACCTGGGCTCAAATGATTCTCCTGCGTCCGCCTCCCAAACAGCTGCGACTACAGGCGCCCACCACAGGCGCCCACCACAATGTCCAGCTTTTTTTTTTTTTCTTTCTTTGTTTTTCTTTTTTTTTTTTTTTTTGGTTGCAGCCGTCATTGTTATTTGGCAGGCCCAGGCTGGATTTGAACCTGACAGCTCAGGTGTATGTGGCTGGTGCCTTAGCCGCCTGAGCCACAGGCACCAAGCCAGTCTTTCTATTTTCTATTTTTTTTATTTCCAATCTGAAGTTTATTGCTTCCTCTTAGGCTTCATTTGAATTTAATTTGCTCTTTTTCCCCCAAGTTTCTTAGATGAAAACCAAAAACGTTAATTTGAGACCATTCTTCTTTTCCAATATAATCATTAAGTGCCGTAAATTTCCTCTGAGCACCGTTTTACTAACTCCCACAACTTGTAATATGTTGTGTTTTCGTTTTATTCAGTTCAAAAGATTTTATAATTTCCTTTGTAACTTTTTCTTTGCCCATCGGTTATTTAAAGTGTGTTATTTACATCTCAAATACTTTGGGATTTTCCAGGTATCTTTCAGTTATTGATTTCTACCTTAATTCTATCATGGTTAGAATATATATTTTATGCTATTGAATCCTTTAAAATTTGTTGGGACTGTTGAATAGCCCAGAATGTGGTTGACCTGGGTAAATGTCCCTCCTGCACTGCAGAAGAATATCTGTCTGCTGTGGCTGGTTGAGTGTTCTGTGAGTGCCCATTCAGTGTGTCAACAGTGTTATTCAAGACTTCTTTACTGTGGCTGATTTTCTGTCTACTTGTTCCATCAATTATCAATTATTGAGGTTGGGGAATTAAATTTTTGTTTATGATTGTAGATTTTTCTATCTCTCCTTAAAAGTTGACCAGATTGTTTCAGTTTGCTTTTACTTATTGATGAAACGACTCTATAATTATTATTATGAAATTATCTTTTTATTTCTGGTAATATTCTTTGCTCTGAATTCTGCTTTGTCTGATATTAATATAGCTTCTACATATTTTGTATGATTTGTGTTAGCATAGTATATCTTTTCTAATCCTTTCTAGATTTGCGACGTTGTTTTTGAAATCTATTTCTCTTAGCTAGCATATAACTGCATCTTGCTTTGTTATCCAATCTGGAAATCTCTATCTTTTAATTGGAGGGTTACAACCATTTGCATCGAATGTATTTGTTGATATGATTAGGTTCAAATCTACCATCTCGCTTCTTGTTCTCTATTTGTCCCATTTGTTTATTTATTTTTGTTTAATTGAGAATTTTTTATTACTTCACTTTATCTCATTTATTTGTTTATTAGCTGTAACTATTTTGTCATTTCAGTGGCTGCTTTAGGATTTTTATTAAGCATAGTTTATCACAGCCTGCCTTCAAGTGGTGCCGTGCCACTTCACACACACGACCTGGTGGTCCATTCTGTGTTGCTATAGAGGAAATATTTGAGTTGAATAATTTATAAGGAGGAGAGGTTTGTCCAGCGGGATTCTGCAGGCTGTATAAGAAGCATGATGCCACTATCCACTTCTGAGGACAGCTTCAAGGAAGCTTCCAGTCAAGGCCTGGGGCTAAGAGGATCAGCTGTGGTGGGTGGTGAGCCAGGAGCAGGTGCCAGGCTCTTTTAAACAGCCAGGCTTCATATGAAGGAATCAAACCAGACCTGACTCATTACGGCAGAAGTCACAAGCCATTTCCTGAGAGATCCATCCGAGGGATCAAACCTCCCCCCAGGCCATGCTCCAACATGGGATCACATTTCAACATGAGATTTGGCGGGGACAAGCATCCAGCCACGTTCATAAGACAAATTTTATAGTAACCTACTGCCATTTCTCTCCTCCTGGCCTTTATGCTATTGTTCCCATACAGAGTATGCCAAAAAATGTATATATATTTTAAGAAAGAAACAAAAGGTGTTAAGATTGTAATACTCAATGTATGCTGATAATAGAAGATGAATACAAGTCATCTTGAGCACCTCTTGTAATTGCAGCAAAGGACTTGAGCATAATAATTTTTTTCATGGGAATAAAAAGGTTTTATTTAATATGAAGCCAATGACTTTGGGCTGACCACTATACGTCACATAAACACATCTGACAGGAACAAAGGCAGACTTATCAATCCAATGACTGAACCCCGAGCCTGTGGAACCAGAGGAATGAGTGCCTCGGGGTAGTTTGGAGCACAGGCTCTGCAGAAAGGTAGATCTTTTCTTCTCACCGTGGGACCTGAGGTTCCTAAGGTAATACTAAGCTTGATGGTTCACTAGGAGGATTCACAGGCCCCAGGAGAGGTAGTTTAGCGCTCCAGTATCAGGCATTCTCAAAGACTTCTGTAACTGCTGCTCACGATATTAGGTCCATGGTTCCCAAGCTTTAGCGTGTAACTGCAGGACGTACTGGAATCCAGGTGTCTGAGCAGTATCCTCAAAATTCTAACACGTACAATCTGGGCTGGACAAAAAAATCTACATTTTGAAAAGCCCCCATGTCATTGGGGGCATTACAATTTAATACAGGGTTTTGTCTTAAAAAGTGTATACATTGTTTTGGCACCCTCTGTACATTTTATTTATATTTAAGTCTTAAATATTTAAGTATACATTTAGATTACCTTTGTTTACATAGTCACTGAGCTTTTTTTAGTTAGACACATAAAACTTTTTTATTAAGTCATATACACATAGATCATGAAAACATTTATGCATATGTGAGGTACAATGTTTTGATTTTTTTATACAATTTTATGTGCTTACATCAAACTAATTAATATAGCTTTCACCTCATTACTTGATTGTTGTGTTACATCTATGTTTTACACTTGATAGATTTGATTTATACTCCTGCAATATGCTCCATAGGTGTGGTCCCACAGTTTACCCTCCCTCTATCAAACCTCCCTCCTCCCCTCTCTTCCCACTGCATTTATCTCCTTCATCCTTATAAAACTTTTTAATAACAGAACTTTAGAAAGTTCCACAAAATATTCTTATATTTGCAGTCAACCAAAGGCAGAAAGAGAGAGATTATATCAAGGAAAGTTAAGCAAGTAAGACTAAATTTTAATAACTCAGTAATAAATGGAAATTGTGCACCACACAGAGGAATTGACAAGGTCTTCTTAGATGTTAAATGTAGCCATTTCTTGGCAATTCATTTATTAACTTAGGGCAAAACAATAATCTTAAATATCTCAAAAGGCCATAATTATGTCTCTCTAGGACATTTTATATGGTTATTAGCAAAACACTATGAGTGTTCAAAAGTAATTGTAACCATTATCTTCATCACCAGTATACCATAGCTATATATTATTACAGAGCTCTTTACAATTCACAAAGTCCTTTCATATATATTCAGCTGAGCACTTAATAAAATTACAAGCAGCTATTACATATGTTCTTTTGCATATGTTTTTAATGCAAGTAGAATATACTAATTCATATTTTCAGATGAAGAACTTTGAAACATATAGAAACTGTAACTTTCTTTTTTTTTGAGACAGAGTCTCAAGCTATTGCCCTGGGTAGAGTGCTGTGATGTCATAGCTCACAGCAACCTCCAACTCTGCTCAAGCGATCCTCGTGCCTCAGTTCTTTTTTTATTATATTATTTTTAGTAGAGATGGGGTGTTGCTTTTGCTCAGGCTGGTCGCAAACTCCTGAGCTCAAGCAATCCACCTGCCTCGGCCTCCCAGAGTGCTAGGATTCCAGGCGTGAGCCACCACACCCGGCAGAAACTGTAACTTTCTAACACCATATGGACAGTTAGTGAAAGAGCTAGAACTAATGATCCATAATCCCCAATCAGTCCCTGTTCTCTACTTTATAATAATAACTTAAGTATTTTTTTTAAAGTTCAACTTTTTATTGAACATATTATAAAACATATTTCGTCAAAAAGACCAAAGCCCCTGCCATCGTCAGACTCCTGAGTTTCTTTCTTTGCTTCCACTTTGTTCCCTCAACTGGGGCAGTAGCAGTGAGGGGCAAGACCTCCTGCTGGCACAGCACCAGCTGATGGAGCTGGTCCATAAGACCCTATATTGCAAATGAGGTTCCCATTGTTGACATTAGCCAGGGCCTTTACAAACAAGCCAGGCCAAAAAGGTTCAACATTTACACCAGCTGCTTTCATGAAGGCATTGATCTCATCCTCCATGACTATCACATCATCACCCTGTAGAATGAAGGCTGAGTAGATGCACTCAGCTTGGAGATGGAGGCCATGGTACAGGCAAGTCCCAGGATGGTCCTGCCCGGCGTGGTGCTAGTGCTCAATGAAATGAGGGCTTCACCTCAATACAACTGTAGCTTCCTTGGAAGAAGCACCATTAGCTGGATGAAGTTTAGGCAGGGTCAGAGAAGTTTCCCATTTTCTTACATCTGATCGGAAGAAGGATCCATTTAGCTGGGTCTGATGTGGTATATTCGGTTCCTCAAAGGGGCTTCTCCCCATCCTGCACCAGATAAAAGTTATGGAGCCAAAGATGAAAGATTATTCTGAGGCCTGAGACAAAAGGAAAACTGAGGCCTGATTTGTGCAATTAAACTGGGAAGAAATCCACACCTCACTTAGCTTTTGAAAAGATTTAAATAAAGCGCTCTTCATCCTTTTATATAAATCCATATTTTCATTTGGTATAATTTTCTTTCTGCCTGAGGGATTTCATGTAATTTTTTCTTTTTTGTGACAGAGTCTCACTATGTTTCCCTGGGTAAAGTGCTATGGTGTCACAGCTCACAGCAACCTCCAACTCTTGGGCTTAAGAGATTCTCTTGCCTCAGCCTCCCAAGTAGCTGGGACTACAGGCACCTGCCACAAGGCACAGCTATTTTTTTGTTGTAATTGCCATTGTTGTTTGGCAGGCCCAGGTTGGGTTCAAACCTGCCAGCTCAGTGCATGTGGCTGGTGCCCTAGCCGCTGAGCTATGGCTTGTTGGTGATTGGTGATTAATTCTTTCAGCTTTTATTTAAAATTTTCTTCATTTTGCTTTTGTTTTTTCCTGGATGGAGAATTCTGGGCTGACCCTTCGCCATGTCCGCTCTAGTACTTAGATGTTATTCCACTGTCCTGCTGTCATTATCTTGGTCCATTTGTATGTGATATGTCTTCAGTTCTTTGACTTCTTTTAAGATTCTTTTCACTACTTTTTTTTTTTGAAGTTTTTGTCTGGGGCTGGGTCTGAACCTGCCACATCTGGCGTCCTCCTTTGAGCCACAGGCTCCGCCCTCTTTCCACTACTTTTTAAGTAATTTGATTTGTGTGTACCTTAGTGTCATTTCATTTATGTTTCTTGGGCTTGGGTTTGTTGATAGTCTTATATCTATTGGTTTATAGTTTATATCACCTATTGAAATTTTTCAGTCATTATTTTTTCAAGTGTCTTTTCTTTACCCAATTCCCTCCCATTTGGGAACCCTAATTACTCATTATTCGACCACTTGAAGTTGCCATTGACGTCCTGTTCATTCCTTTTATTCTCTTTTTTCTCTTCTTTGGCTGTGTGTCCAAGTTCACTAATCTCTTCTTCTACGATGGTTAACCTGCCACTAATTGAATGTCTCATCTTGGACATTATAGTTTTCATCTGTAGAAGTTCAATTTGGGTCTGATAATGTTAACACCCACATCAGTTCTGGGTTGCTTTAGATTAGTTGCTTTTTTTCTTTTACTAAGGGTCATATTTTTCTGCCTCTTTTCATACCTGATGATCTTTTATTAGGTACTAGATATTGTAAATTTTACCACATTTTTGCTGGATATCTGTGTAAGTATTCTTGAATTTTGTTCCATTGCTCACTGAAATTACTTGGAAACAGTTCAATAAAATAAACTGTTTCAGGTATTACATGTCAGATGTGTTTACAGAAATCAGAGCAGCATTTAGCCATCTGACACTCTAAATATGGCGTCCAACATTCTGTGAGTTGAGGGTCTTCCAGTCTGGGGGGTGGAAGCAGGTGCCCCTGGCAGTGTTCCCTCTGACCTGTTCTGATGGTTCCTCTGCCAACCTTTGTTTTCTGATTGCTGAGTGCCTGGGGGTTCTCTTCTGCGTGGTTCTGTCAGAGTTCCCCCTCCCCGCACCTCTGCCTAGAAATGCTCCCAGGGCAGTAAACTGATCTTACCTCATTTATTTCCTTTCTTTCGGGGATCATCATCCTCATGGTTTTTACATTTTGTCTAGGTTTGCTATTGTTTCATGCAGCCATGTCAATCAGCTTAATGTTTCTTCATGACAACTGGAAACGGGAGTCTGAGAAATGCTCTTGAATTTTCTGCCCATCCATTCACTGAATATGAGCTAGCAATTCTGCTAGAAAACGTGACCAATTATACTTAGATCATTTGCTGTGTTCTCCTGTGGCAGACACTGATAGTCATTCCCAATACCTCATTCTGCTCTATCTCCTCAGTATAGAATGAATGGTAGTTGGGCACACAGACCCCCAAGTTGAGTCTACACTCCTCTGGGCACCTCTAGGTGTAATCATGTAAGTTCTGGTAAATTTGCTGTGAATAAAAATGGTGCCTGCAACTTCCAGGAAGTGTTAGAGAGAGAAGCCCTGTTCATCTCCTCCCTTTTCTCCATCCTGCTGGTTGGAAGCAGGTATGATGGCTGGAGCCAGGGCAGCCATCATAGTCCACAAGATGAAAACCGTCTGCTGAACCTGGTCACTAAAACTTGTAGAACTACATTTCCATTCATGGCCTAGATTTCTGTAAAAAATGAAATTTTATTTTGCTTAACATGATCAGTTTGGGCTTTCTATCACTTACATCTGAACCTAATGCTAACAAATACAAAGAAACAAGAATTATAGAGGCAGACGAGTCTCTGAGTTAATCCATGATGTAGAGACATTGTCTCTGTTTTTCTAGCCTCTGCTGCAGGAGGCGAGCAAGGGGCAAGTGTATGGTACAGCTGCTGGGCTGGGCATCCGACACCTGCCCACACAACAGGGACTGCAGCCACCTTGACAACAAAAGGCTAAAAGCCCAGACATCTAAATGTGAACCCTGTCCCTGGTCAGGGGGAGGAGAAGAAAGAAGAAGAAAATAGAAGATGACTATCTTTGTGATTCTCAAACTCATGGGCAGGAGATTTGCTGAAAGAGCGTGTGAAGAAGTGGGGACATCCTGGGGCTTGGGAGAGGCTCAGAAAACTGGCTGTACCCACTCATGTGCTCACTCACTGACAGATGCTGATCCCTGCACCACCTCCTTCCCCAACCTCTCGGCCCCATGGGCTCTCAGGTGCTCCACCTTCAGAATAAATTTTCTTCTCAGTATTGTACTTTGGGAGCCAGAGGTCCCAGGGAGCTTGTCACTGTGGTGTCAGAAGGGCTCGATGGTGCCCCTCCTCCTAAAGGCTGTCCTTCTCTTTGAAGGACTAACCACAGTTCTGGGGTCTTTACTCCCCTCAACAACCTGAGAAGAAGTTCTGGGACTTCCCTGGGTATAAGTCCCTAGAAATCACGTACAAGAAAGAAAATCACATTTTTTCAGCTGTCTCCCACCTTTAAGATTATTTACTCTGTGAAAATAAATGTATAACCCAGATGTTGGCTGGCTAAACCTCACTGAATGCCCTGAGGAAGTCCAAAGGCCTCTGACTGAGGGCTACCCATGCGTCTGTCACCTCATGGCAAACTTGGCCTCTGACCTTGGCATGAAATGGGCATTTTCTGTAACATATACACGTGCACACAAGGACAAGCCTATGCACACAGACACATGCACACACGTGCCCACCACATACACACATATGCGTGGCCTGTGAACCTCGGGAGCCAGAGGAGGACAGAGGCAGTGTGCACTGCATGGTGGCAGCAGCGTCCCCCTGTTCTCACTCTTGGCTGGTCATGAGAAGGCCCTGGAGTCTCTTCCTCCATGGCCCAGGAGGTGGCCCCCTGCCTCTGCCCTCTCCTCTGGCCCCCCTCACACTTCCAGTCATCTCCTCGCCTCACCTCAGGTGTGGTGGCCTCTCCTCTACCTGTTTTTGTGTCCTGGAATTCTACTGACACAGAATCCTCTGTCCCCCCAAACCCTGCACTGGTCTTCTTGATCAGCTATTTTCCCAACTAACATGGCTTCCTCTTCACTGACCTGCTGGTGATTTTTACCTGCATTGCAAAGGTAAAGGACACAGACCCTTCTGAGCAGTGTCACATTCAGGGATCTGCCAGACATCAGCTGAGGGGCCATGGCTGACACTACCCCCACCAGCAGGGACCTGACTACCCACTGCTTCCCACATAACCAAGATTGCCAGGCTGTGCCCCATCCCCAACGGGGCAGCATCAGCCCTCCCTAGTCTCTAGCCTGGAGCGAGACGCGGCTGTCATCCAGAAGGCTCACGACAGACCTTGCCAGACATCAGGAGGGAGCCAGAGTTCAGGAGAGGATGCATACTGTCCAACAGGACACGTGTCCAGCACAAAAGGAGAGCAATGAGCAGGATAGCAGCACAGGCAAGGTCTAGAAGTGAATTGTTGAAGAGTGCTTTCAAAGAAGTGCTGATAACCCCAGGATCCTGCCTAGGGTTACGAGCTGTCTCCTCTCCTCTAATCACCTCTGGACAGGAAATGCTGCCTTCCTCTGACCCCCTTGGCACAGCATCCAGAAGACTCAGCTGCGTGTGGGCTTTACTTGTTTGTGTTTGAGAAATGGAACCAACATTTACAGCCCAGAATACTTGGCATGGAAGTCAGGATTTCTAGATTATGTTTAAAAATCAGAAGCTCTGGTGATGCTGGGCATCTATTTCCCTGAGGTGACAACCAGCTGCAGGGGGCCATCCCTTTGGCCAGGCTTTCCAGCCCCAGCCAGCCAGAGCCCCTACACCAAGCAATTTCCTTCCATTTGGCCCACCATGCTCACTTCCTCAGGTGAGGCCACCTGAATTTCAGATCCCAATATGAATCCCAACAACAGCCTTGGTGAGGTTCTTGAGCTGCCTCTTTTCTGGACCCCACATTTCCCACACTCAGTGCTTTTGCTGTAGCCCTGCAAGCCCGTGCCAAGGACATGGTGAGTCCGAGTGGGGCATGGGGAAAGCAGATTGGGAACCACAGGCTGGCCAGCTGGAAGTGGGCAGAGAGCCAGCACCCCAACTAACATACTGGGGTCCATGGCAGAGGAAAGGAGAGCCATGGCCTAGCTGTGACACAAGCAGTGTCCAGCCAGCTTGCTGCTGTGAAAATGGTGTCTTCACCCTGGAAGCAGACTCTGGGGTGAGGCTGATGTGGAAGCAGCGTGCTGCCCTGGACAGCGGCCCTGATGGAAGGCAGTAAGTTGAGCTGTGGTGTAGTACAGCCCCAACATGGTGGGAGAGCTGGGGGTAGTGCTAGAAAGTTCCTGGCCTTGCAGTTGGTCCACATTGAAAGGCAAGGCCAGGCCTTTTTCCCCTGTGCCGGTCAGGCACTGGAAGAAGATGGGGCCTTGAGTGAGCCAGTTCCCTTCAGCCCAGAAAATGCCCCCAAGCACCAGCAGCCAGGGGCGGCAGCAGGAGCAGGTCCTGGGTAGAAGTCCTCCTCGCCTCCAACTGTGGGGCTGTGGCCCTGTGTTTGGTGAGTTTTCTCTGCTCTGGTCTTCTCCAACTGTGTAAGCCATGACTTGGCCTCACTGGCTTTGTGATTCAGCATGGAGGGGGCATTTTGAGTGAAGTAGGGACACTCTCCCGGTGAGTGGAATGATGGTCCTATGTGGACAGGAGCCTTTTTCCCCGTGGTGAGGAAACTCTTGGACTATTTTCCCCAAAAGAGCAGACTCTGCTCTCTCATGAGCTCTCTAAGTGGAAGGAAGATCTCAGTTTGCAGGGGCAAGAAATGTGGGAAAGAATAGAGCAGTGTACCCACTTTACCACGGACAGCTTGGTAAGGCCAGGGCTCATAGGAGGAGGCCAGTGGGGAAGTCAGGGTATAAATGAAGGGCACAGCTGGCTCTAGGCAATGGCACTGAGATGGAGCCTGTGTGTGGAAAGAGGACAAGCGATGAAGGCCATGGGACTCATTAGACTCTGAAACTCACCATCCAGCTGGAGGTAGGCACTGCAGACAAGATGGCCGTCCCTAGAGATGGCTGCTCTCAATAGGCCTAAGAAATGTAGAACAAGGGAGGAGATGGCAATGTCAGAAATAAACAAATTAATGAATAAGTAATTCATAGGAAAAATATATGAGAGAATCTTTCTGAAGGGAATGGGGGAAAAGTAACAGCCTAAGTCATTTGGAGACAAGTGGCCACTCTAAGATGAAAGGTAAAGGGCTGTAACAGCTCTACCTGCAGCGGGCACAGCCACTCCCAGGTTGCCGTGCCCACACCACTACCCTGGAGTTGGTGGCACGTGCAGGAGCAGCTTCTCGGAATGGAGCAGAAGTGACAAATAAACACGGGGCTAAAGCCAGGATGGCCTGGGTGATGTAGACTAGAGCTGGGGACATCACTGTGAGCTCAGGCTTAGGTCATGCACATGCAGAAATGTTCATAGATGTGTTCATACTCATCAGTTAGCTGACACACACATGCATATCTTTACTCTGTTAATTAAGGGGGCCTAGAAGAAATGACAGTTCCTAGCAGGGACCACACCTCACATCAAAACTTTGCTTTCTAATACCATCCTCCAAATAAAAACAACAGGGCTCTGTAGGGAAATGTCTGGGGCAGGGAGTATGCAAGGTGAGCCCACACCTCTGGCAGTGCCAGGATGTCGGGAAGTGCTTGATACACAAAACCACAATAATGAGGGCATGGAAAGTAACAAGTGGTCAGCTAAAAGGGCTCCCAGGGGCCAAGGCTGGAGCAATTTGAGCAACAGAACAAACAATATATATTGGATTGTAGCCCTTAGCCTGTTTGTTTTGCTGTAACAGAATTCTACTTCACTTTATAAAGATGTGAAATGTACTTCTCACAGTCCTGGAGACTGGGAAGTCCAAGATGGAGAAGGCAGCATTTGGTCTGGGGAGGGCCTCCTTGCTGCATTGTTTGCACAGCAGGACACAGAAGGACAGGATTGAAACCAACTCCTCCATCAAGCCTTTTGCAAGATCCCTAATCCCTAATCACCTCTCAGAGGCCCCACTTCTTAACACTACCATGGTGGCAACACCTGAATTTTTTTTTTTTTTGAGACAGAGCCTCAAGCTATCCCCCTGGGTAGAGTGCCATGGCATCACAGCTCACAGCAACCTCCAACTCCTGGGCTCAAGCGAGTCTCCTGCCTCAGCCTCCCAAGTAGCTGGGACCACAGGCG
>CAUYQV010076938.1:0-11787 GCA_963574575.1 Galagoides demidoff
ACAGAGTCTCACCTTGTGCCCTGGGTAGAGTGCCATGACATCAACATAGCTCACGGTAACCTCTAACTTGACTACAGGCACCTGCCATGACACCTGACCTGGCTAGTTTTTTTTATTTTTAGTTAAAATAAGGTCTCGGTCTTAGTCAGGCTGGTCTAGAATTCCTGACTTCAGGTGATTCACCCACCTCGGCCTCCCAGAGTCCCAGGATTGGAGATGTGAGCCGCCGTGCCCAGCCTGAATTCATAATAGAAGAAAAAAATTACAAGAGATGCTGCAAGTGATATATGAATAAAAGAGATCGGATACCTAGATATAATTAGTTGCTATTGGAGAGAGAGAAAGAAAGCTATTACCAAAGTAACAGAAGAAACATAATCATCATAACTCCTAATTTGGAAAAATTAACAAAATGAATAAATTTTAACAAAATGAATCACAAGAAAAAAACACAAATGATTTTATATATAAAAAGCAGAAACTACAGAAAAATTAGGGCTTAACATGATAAAAAGACAGTTCAGCAACTGTAGCTTAAGCGGCTAAGGCGCCAGCCACATACACCTGAGCTGGCAGGTTTGAATCCAGGCCAAGCCTGCCAAACAACAACGACAGCTGCAACGAAAAAATAGCCGGGCATTGCAGCCAGTACCTGTAGTTCCAGGTACTTGGGAGGCAGAGGCAGAGGCAGGAAAATTGCTTGAACCCAGGAGTTGGAGGTGGCTGTGAGTTGTGATGTGACAGCACTCTACCCAGGAAGACAGCTTGAGGCTCTGTCTCAAAAAAAAAATGATAAAAAGACTTCTGCTTCAAAACAAAACAAAATGGAGAAAGAGGGACAGATTGATTTTTTTTTTTTATTGAATAGTAACTGTGTACATTAATGCACTTCTGGGGTACAGTGTGGTGTTTTCACAAACAATCCGAAACATTTCCATCAAACTGGTTAACATAGCCTTCACGTAATTTTCTTAGTTATTGTGTTAAAACGTTCATATTCTACTCATAGAAAGATTCATTTGTACCCTTGTAAGATGAACCACAGAAGTGAACCCTCAAATCCCCCTCCCTCCACCCTATTATGAAGAATATTTTTAAGCATGGTAAATTCCTTTTATCCATTTTTTAACATGTTTATATTTTTCCATACTGTTTCAGTAATTTTTGTCTAACCTGTGACCACACATATTTTAATTTGCTTTCATCTAAAGGTTTTTTGTTTTGGTTTTGGTTTTTTTTTTTTTTTTCAGTTTTTGGCTGGGGCTGGGTTTGAACCCACCACCTCTGGTATATGGAGCCAGCACCCTACTCCTTTGAGCTACAGGTGCTGCCCCAAAAGGTTTGATAATTGGTTTTAGTTGGTATTTGTGCATAATCTAAGGGTCAAGTTTAATTTTTTCCATACACGGTGTTGTCTTTCATTATTTTTTAAACTAAGCTGCCTAATACAAGGAGTCATGACAGGTTATTTCACTTGAATTCCTCAACCACTTTATACTATTGCATTAATTCTAGGTGACAACAGATAATTCAATTAATGGCTACACAACATGAGCCATAGGCTATCACATGTCCATCCCCAAAAAGTCATAGCTGTTGTTTTAAATTTTCTTTATTCCCAGCTAAGCCAGGTAATTAATATTAGAATCTTTGTATTTCTCTAACAGTTATTTGCCTGCAGCCTCTTTTCTGCTGCCAATTCTGTTATTTATATAATCTCTTGGTTATAAGTAATTAATATACAACAGTATGGTTGCATATTAGAATTGACCACCTTCTTAAGTTGACCTAATTTTCATAGACTCGATATGCACCACATGTACAAATCAGTACAGTAGGTCTAGTTCCTTATGTTGAACACCTCCCTATGTTGATCACTCCGTGGGTGGTCAACTTGTACAGGTTCTACTGTATATTGTGATTAGAGTAGAGGGAAAAGGGCAAATAGCCAGAACATCTATCAAACTTGTTTTCAGTGATATCAACCACCTAAGCCTAATTCTAGCTGACGTGATAGAATTCCCCACGTATTTGAGAGTAGTTCAATGGAGAATCCAGATCTGCCTACCTTAGGGACACTCTAAATGACCTTAGGAGTTACAGAGTTGGAAATTGAGTATGTCAGGTTTGTGAAAAGAGTATGCAGGATCAGGCCAAATGCTATATTTCATCTTTCTTAATGAAAATAGGTTTTATGGGGAAGCACATTAGTGAGTATGGGGCTAGTTAAAGCTTAGTGTAACTGAATACCTGAAAAAGAGTCGTACCTTTGATGGTAACCTGAGAGCCATGAACTCCTTCTCCCCCCACAAGAAGGAATTAATGCATACTCATTATCTGTTATGTACCATATGTGCTTGATACATTATAGCCACTACTGCACTAGTAACCATCACAGTAAGTGAAATAATCCCCATTTTACACATAAGAAAACACTGGGAGTTTAAGTAAGTTCCCCAATGTCACTCAGACACTAAGTGTCAGAGCCAAAATTTGAGCCCATACCTATAGGATGCCTTAGTATAAACCTTGAGATGTGGAACAATCAGAAGGTATGTTTTATTAACTATGGGTATATTTTAAAATGAAACTAGCATCAGCCTTTCTGTTTAGAGCAGTGAGCAAGAAGATTGTACTATTTTAAAACCCAACACCCTGACAACACTTTCCTTAGATCCTGACATTAGGTATTTTTTGTATTTACTAAATTGCATCAAAGTTTAAACAAACATGAATGCTGCTGAAGGCAGGAAGGAACAGACTGTGTAATTTAGCTCCCAGGTAAAGCTCACAGACTATAACCTGTACCTCATTTGACTGTTCACTCCAGACTTTCACAATTTACCGCAAAAGGAGGAAAGGGAGGATAATGTCTTCAAAACACAACAGAGAGCTGAGCTTAGGTGGTTTTATTTCCTGTCTCTTGACCGGTGCAGGCAGCAAGGAACAGCATATCTGCCTCATGTACAGCCTCTAGTCCCCTCACCAAAATCACCACCCCCATTCTCAGAAAAACTCCAGTGAAGGTCTCTGCCACTGGGTATCCAGGGCAGCTCCACCTAGCACTTCTCTTCCCATCAGGGTGGGGCCCAAGGTTGTATTTCAGACCCAAGGCCAGATGACAGCCCCACATTGCCTGTCAGACTGCACCCGCCCTGCTGTGGCACACAAGTGTGCATTACCATTTCAGCTTCTCAGAAGGAGGGGAGATGAGCTGAATGCCACAATGTTTAAAGGGTGCTAAAATGGAGAAAGGAAGGAGACGGAAAAGGAAAGGAAAAAGGCAAGGATTGTGGACATGTGAGTGATCGGCTGGGTCAGGGAAGGCAGACAGTCTCCAGAGGCTGGAAAGGCAGGGGATTTGACACCTACAAGCTCCAGAAGGAAGGAAGCCAGGGCCTGCTGATACCTTCACTTTAGCCAGTGAGACTTATTTTGAATTCGTGGTAATTTATTATAGAAAGAATAGGAAACCAGTACAACATCTAAGAATATCCAGGTGTGAAAGCTAAAAACCATAATAGGTAGAAAGTAAACAAAATTTTAAAATGATAGAGCTGCTGGAGGAAACAGATACTAACTTTAATGAAAGGAAATAGAGAACAATAAAGTAGATAAAATCAAAAACAAAAAAAAGGAGCTTTAAATAAGGTGAAAAAATTGATTGATATAATGTCTACTTTTTTAAAAACAAAAATTTACTTTAGATAGACTGAAAACAGTGAATAGTATTTGCTGAGAGTTGAATTAGAATTCGGTAAAATTGCCAATGTATCTAACATTTTGCATGCAAGTGTGGGTGTGTATATATAATTAAATAAAGAGGCATTAGTTTCCTGAGCTAAAAAAAGACATGGGTCTGTAGTTATATTAATAAGAATATCACTGAGTTCAAGGTAAGATTGATGGTAAAAGACATATTCTTAGACATTCCACATTATAATTCTGAAGTCTAAAGGAAAAGAGGAAATTTTATAATTTTCCAGATAGAATGGAACAACTCTTTATAAATAAAAGGAAATTGAACTGACATGAGATTTCTCATTTTGATATTGGGAAGTAGAAGTTGTCAGAATAATGTCTCTGTCCCACAAAGAGAATCATGTGGTCACACATGTGATAATTCTCCAGATATTATTTACTTTTCCAGGTAACTAAGAGAAAATATTCACAGTTGCCAATATGTGTTTCAGAGAATATAACACCCAGATAATTCCATAGAAAATGATTCCAGGAAGGGCTCACACACATACCCCTGATGATGCAGAGGGGTGTGTAGGAAGCATGTTGAACATTGAAGAATTAAACAAAAGCCATCAATTACTTTTCTGTTTTGTTCATACAGAGGGGAAATTGGAAGGTTAAAACCTTCTGAAGATAGAACTAGGGAAAAATGACACAGTCTGGTAGGGAAAATAATTGGTGTCTTAATTCCATATAATTTCATAGGTATGTAAGTTTGATTAGTTACATTAAAAAGAGATGGTACTTAACTTAGAAAACACAGCAGAAGTTTCAAGTTAACAGGGAAAAATGAGAATAAATACACAGTTACAAATCAAACCAATGATAACAAGGGAAGTTGTAAAGAAGGTAAAATGAAATGAAAAGAATAATAAAGATAAAATAACCTTGAGAAATAAGACATATTGGCCAGGTACTTTAATTATGAATGGACTACATTTTCCTATTAAAAGACAAATACTGTCAAAGTGAGTTAATGAATAAAATGTATCCATGTTGTTTATGAGAAACATGTATAAGAAAAATTGTTAAAGGAAGGATAAAAATAAAAGGTCCTTAAAAGAGAAACCAGATAGACACATACCTTACAAAACCAGGAGTCACAAAATCAACATCAGACAGAATAAAATTTAAGATTAAATGCACCAAACAAGCAAGAAATATAATGTGTTATAACATTAACAATAGAAAACTTAGAAAAATGTGTATCTTAGACAACAAAGCATGCATATTTATTTCATCAGCGTTCTTAGATTTGGGGAGAATTCACTTCTCAAGAGAGCAAGCATCAGCAAATAGGAATCCGGTAAAGATTATTTGGTAATTTTCAGAGTCTCTGGGAAGGCCAAAGTCCAGGTTAAACACTACAAAGAAACCATGTAGCAAAGCATAACACCCAATAGCAAAAACTTGTCTGTTGTCTCTACCAACTGCTTAACCTCTGATGATGAAAACCGAGCCCTAGAATCTATGGCACAGTAGCTATGGAAGAAATACATGTACTTGTTAGTGTTACATCTGGAATTCTGAATGTTCAAAGTGGATACCACCTTATCTTTTTGATATGCATTGCAAATTTTGTGTAGAGATTAACTTCTGAACTAGGAAGGAGTAGAAAATAATTTTTAAAAATTCAAAAGGCAAGAAGAGACAAAAAAAATTAAAGATGTGATGAATAGCAAGCATAGTGTATGCAATTAACATAGAAAATAATTCAAATATAGAAAAGTTATAATAAGTATGTGACATAGGTGCTCCAGCTAAAAATTATAGAATACAAAAATTATAAAATATCAATCTATCAATCTTTAAAAGAAATAGATCTAAATTCTAATGGTACAGAATGGTTGGGAGTAGGAAAGAGTGCACAATATGACAAAAATCCTAGAAAAAAGAAAGAGTAGCCATTGTGAACACCTCTTAGGTAGCACTGCAGAGCACCTCAGCCTCACTTTTCTTGGGGCCATGGATGGACACTCTTCTCTAGCCACTGTGAATGATGGACATCTCTGCCAGATGCTGCCAACCTTATACAGACACTAACGACAGCTCCTATCCTCTTGCTGTGCTACGTACCTCTTAACTTTCTGCCCTATGTCTTCCCTGTTGAAGTGTGAAAAATTTACTCTGCAGAGGTTTAAAGTGTGAAAAACAAAATTCTCCATGGCATGAAGCTTCGAACAATGAGAGAAGGAATTAATTCTTCCCATGGACAGAATTTTCCTGGGATGTGGGTATTTGTATGATTTTTTAACATTATTCTGCATGATTGAACACCAGTCCTATGGATAGCAACTGATGACAGTTTAGATGTTATTCATTCTTTACCACAGTTTACTTTTTCCTCATTTGTCCCCTTCTACAATTTCTTTCCCCGATTGAGTAGCAGCTTTGCCTCAGGCCTTCAGGAGCCCTGGGAATCCAGGCTAAGAAAGTAACATGTCATGTTCAGAACTTAGTAAGTGCAAACTTTTAGCTATGGAGTTGTAAAAAGGTCATCAAATCTTTTCCATAAATAAATAAATACATAAATATTAAAAAATTGGCAAATGTCAAAAGCAACCATTTTAGGGCTCTGGAAATTGGCCAAAGGCAGAAAACAAGTAAATATAGTAGAATCTCCATAGCTAACCACCCCTCTACATTGACTGCCTTCCTAAAGTGACCTAATTTTCATGGACCAAGCATGCACCATATGTATCTATCAGTACAGTGGGCCTAATTCCTTGCGGGGACCACATCTATATGTTGACCAGTTTGTCAAGTCCTTTGGGAGGTCATATTACAGAGGTTCTACTGTGTATTCAAAGAATTTTTAAAACTGAATTAAAAAAATTTAAATGAAAATAGAATAACTAAACACACACACACACACAGAGAAACAGAAAAAATCTCAAAAAAAGATAGAACTCACACACACAAAAAAAATCCCAAATGGAAATTCTGTATTTGAAGAGCTCTGTTAAAAAAAAAAAAAAAAAGAAAGAAAGAAAGAAAGAAAGAGAGAAAAAAAAAAAAAACTAGTCACTTTCCTCTAAGAACAGCAATAAGCAAGATATGTTCTCACCAATTCTGTTCATTTTACTGGACGTTGGAGTTAGTGCCATAATGAAGAGAAAGGAATAGGAGACATCCAGATAGGAAATAATGAAGTAAAATTATCTTTATGCAGAAGCAACATGATTTATCAGGCAGATCCAAGTAATATGTTTTAAAAAGATTAAACATAACAAAACTATTAGAACAAGCAAGTGAGTATAACAAACTCACAGAATACATAATAACATACAAACATGTAGTATCAATATTTTTCTATAAACTAGCAACAGACAACCCAGAAGTGAAATTTTAAAAATAATAACTTCATTAAAGATGCCATCAAAAAGAACAAAATGGGATTAAAAACTAACAAAAGATGTGGTAACTGTTACACTGAAAATTATAAAGCTCTATGAAAGAAATTAAAAAACTGAGAAAATCAAGAGATGGGTCATGTTATTAGGCTGAAAATTTCAGTATTCTTAAAATAACAATCCTTTAGAATGTTGTCTATACATTCTGTGTAAAAACTATAAAAAATGTAGCAGTGTTTTCCATAAAAAACTTATATGCCTTTATATGCTTATTCTATTGTAAATGAAAATGCAAAGGACCTATACAGGGTGACCATGAAGTTTGTGTGCCATTTAAAATAGTATACAATTTTAAATGGCACACAAATATTATGACTGCCCTGTATTTCTCAGAATGATATATTCAGAAGACCAAAATCACACTATAACAAAGATATTTGTACCAGAATGTTTATTGCAACCCAATTATAATTGCTAAGTCATGGAAAAAGCCCAAGTGCCCATTGACCCATGAATGGATCAATAAATTGTGGTATATGTACACCATGGAATATTATACAGCCTTAAAGAAAGATGGAGACTTTACCTCTTTCATGTTTACATGGATGGAGCTGGAACATATTCTTCTTCTTAGCAAAATATCTCAAGAATAAAAGTAAAAGTATCCAATGTACTCAGCCCTACTATGAAACTAAATTCATATACCTTCATGTGAAAGCTATAACCCATTTATAGCCCAAAAATATGGGGAGGGGGAGGAGGGGAAGGATGGGTGGAGGGAATGTAATTGATGGGACCACACCTACAGTGCATCTTACAAGGGTACATGTGAAACTTACTAAATGTAGAATATAAATGTCTTAACACAATAACTAAGAAAATGCTGTGAACGCTATGTTAACCAGTTTGATAAAAATATTTTGAATTGTATATAAAACCAGCACATTGTACCCTAGACTGCATTAATGTACACAGCTATGATTTAATAATAAAAAAATGATTTGAAGATGAATAAAGTTGGAGGACATAAGATGATTGACACCAAATTTTGTGTAACAATAGATATAGGAGGTCTGACAATTACGTTTATGAGCTCATCCTAGAAGAGTGTTAGATACTTCATTGCTGAATATCACCATGATCAGATTTGAAGTACTCCCCTTGGGATACTATGCACCAATGCCAGTGCCTAGTCCACCCTTCAAAGCAATTTTGGAACTCTTTTCTGGAATGGCCATCACAGCTGTCATTGTATTATGCTTGATGTCCTTAACGTCATCAAAATGTCTTTCTTTCAATATTTCTTTTATCTTCAGGTACAGAAAAAAGTCACTGAGGACAAATCAGGTGAGTAGGGAGGTTATTCTAAAACAGTTCTTTGTTTACTGACTAAAACCTGCCTCATGTACAGTGCTGTGTGAGCTGGTGCATTGTTGTGATGCAAGAGCCATAAGTTGTTGGCTAAGATGTTTAGCTAAGATTTTCCTGTTTCTCTACCCATGTCTATGTAGTCTGCCATGCTTCTCAGTCAGCCAACAATTATGCATTCATTTAATAAATTGTTGCAGTGTTTATTTCAGTTCTGCTCATTACTTGCTGCCTGACCTCTCTTCATCAATGACTCTTTCTCTCCCCTCAGGAAAACATATGATCCATTTGTACACTGCAATATTAGAAGTTAATATAACTTCTTATGTAACTTCTTCATAGCATTATCCCCATAAACTTGGACTAACATGTTTCCGATTTCACTTCCACTGTTGACAAGTTTAACAATAAATTTATGAATGTTTGTTCATTGTTCTAATTCAAGCTCCAATGTTCTTGCAACAGCACATGGAAACACTCTAACAACAATAATGAATACCACTCCACAAGACATTGCCACATCTCAGCAGGAACACAGCTGTGAGGCACTGATATACTGAGGTATTAAAACCTTACTGAGTTGTTTAGACAGTGCTGCCAATGTACATGCACAATGATATGTTCACAAATTAATTGTCAGACCTTGTATAGTATATCAGTAGAAAAGAATAGAGAGTCCAAAAATAATTCCTTACACTCATGTTCAATTTTCAGCAAAAGTTCATTCCAAGATAATGGAATAGGAGAAATGAGAATATGATAACAATCTGCTAAGGCAATGTTTATTCCACATCCAAATGAAAGAATAAATACAATTATAGTTTGACCTAATACCATAAAAAACACAAATAACTAGAAACATCTTAGGAGCCAAATTTAATAGCTCAAATTCTAAAACTTCTTAAGAAAGTATAAGAAACTTTATTTATGACTTTGGGTTGATAAAGACTTTCTTAACTATGACATCAAAGCATGACAAAGGTAAAAAATACATAACAAGATTATGTCAAGAGTTCCCAAAAGCAAAATCTTGAAAACCTTGTGCAAAAAATAAAATATATTGGATTATAACCCAAAGCATAAAATAAACATTCATGAATAGTTAGTAATATAAATAAATTATTAAATAAATATGTAAATGTGAGAAAAGAGACAAAATTCTCATGCCAAAGTATTCTAAATAATTTATGTAGATAACCTTATCTAAACGAGGTTAAGTACAACTTCCTGCTCCTTACCTGGGGGTTATAAATAGTGAAATTTTTCCGAAGTATGCAATATAGAAAAGAAGGTGGGGATATAACTTCAAAGTGGATAAACCTGACAAACACTACTAGGGCCAGGTTATAAAGGTCAATATCCACAGTTATAAATCATGCAGACAGTATTTTCTCTTAATATGATATAATGAGGTGGCTCCTGTGGCTCAGTGAGCAGGGTGCCAGCCCCATATACCAAGAGTAGCAGGTTCAGAACTGACCCTGGCCAAATTGCAACCAAAAATAGCCGGGTGTTGTGGTGGGCACCTGTAGTCTCAGCTACTTGGGGAGGCAAGAGAATTGCTTAAGTTCAAGAGCTGGAGGTTTCTGTGAGCTGTGACACCACAGCACCCTATCGAGGGTGAAAAAGTGAGACTCTGTTTCAAAAAAAAGAATACGATATAATGAAAATAGCACCTTTTCTCTGGAATCTTCTATAAAAAATTCATAACCTTTATCTAATAGTGAGAAAATAACATAAAATCAGAAATATTTCATCTGAAAATGTGTTCTTTACAAATATCAAGGTCATCAAAAACAAGTATAGTCTTAAAAAAAATGACATAGACCAGAAGAGCCTAGGAAGACATAACAACTGAATATAGTGTGATATCCTGAATGGGATTGTAGAACAGAAAAAGAGCATTAGGTTAAAGGTAAGAAAATCTGAATAAAGTAAACTGCATTTAATAAAAATGGATGACTATCAACTTGCTAATTGTAACATATATTTACTCTAATGTCAATCCTTAATGCCAGCCGCAACTGCGCAGAGCGAGGGGATGTGTGGCAAGTATCTACTCAATCGCTCTGTACATATAAAATTGCCCTAAAAATTAGAGTACATTTATTCATAAAAAAATTCAATATACCATATTCCAATGAAGTATATCTCTACTTACTAGTAAAAATATTTAGAAAATGTGATAATATAGGCCATTTACATTATGCATGTAACTTCTAATGTATACAACATCTAATGTATGAAAGATCCATCAAAAGTTGTGTAATACTTTTATGTAGTAAATTGAGATTATTTTCAAGACCTATGGAAACATAACAGGGAGATCAGAAACAAAATCCAGAATTTTGACATGATAGAACACAGGAAAATGTTGGATGTTTCAACGAATCATGCCAGAAAAAAACTGCCATCTATATTTACAAATAAAATGAAATTGAACCACTGCCTCACACAAATATTCTTACACCCACATTTTCAAATCAGTCCACAGGGATTATGGACATACGCTAATGTTAAAGTCAGACTTGAACAACTATAGAAGAGATATAGATAACTACGGGGATGAGATCAAATTTTTATGGGATAATTTGTTAACCAAGACACAGAATGTAAATACAAAGAAAATGACTGAAAAGTTATTTGTTTTAAGAACGTCTTTCACCAAATGACTGTGGACAGATCTTTACAAGGAGCAGTCGGTGGCTGGAAGACACTTGCAACATAGTAATCAGTGGAGGAATCATCTTCAGGGTATTTAACAGAATTCCTATAAAATGTTGAGTATTACTAAACACAGCCAGTAGGCAAGTAGGCATAGAAAACAGAACAGCAAAATGTCACATAGAAAAGTTATTTACCTTTAGTAACATCCCCCAGATCCCCATAATTGTTCCATTTACATAAAGTGAATAAATACATAGTTTACATGAACTGGAAATTCTTTAAACACACATAGGGAATCATTTGTTTAAAACAGGGAAAGAAATAAAAGGAACAGAACAAAAAATAATGACTTTTGATCAGTGAAAGTAAACAGGAAGGAATAAACAGGGAACTTTCTTTTTGTGATCATGTTTTATAATTGATTATTATTCTCACATGTAAAATCTCTTCTATTAATACAGAAATAATATTAGCATATGCTGATGTATAAAACTATCTACTAATAGTCTAAGACCAAAACTAAAAGGAGAGAAAATATAAAAAGAAATACAAAGAGAAAAAATGTTTATACTAATGAGTGCTGGAAGGTAACCTGAAAATCAACACTAATGATTTTGCTGTACGTTAAAACAATAAATCTCTTTCAATAAAAAAA